>VDFB02293759.1:0-21601 GCA_007258455.2 Sequoia sempervirens
TATTATATAAAAAAAAAAAATTATTCGCATTATGTGTGTGTTCTCTGGGGTTTGCACGACGGGCGTTACAACTTGGTATCAGAGCCAAGGTTACAAACGCTAGGGTCTTTGGGTAGTGTAGTCCATTAGGTCACCGTTTGTGCAACTCTTGTGCTCATGTCGTACTTTATCTTGTGGTGCAGAACTATGCCTAGAGGTAGAGGACGTGGCCGTGCAAAAGGCCGTGGTGCCGGTCGTAGAGCAAACCGGCGAAGCCCCTCAGTTCCTAGCTCCCATGGTTCTGAGCATGGGGAACATCAGAGTCTTCATAGCGTTCCATCAGGTGACCAGAATCCAGTACCGCCAGGTCTAGATGGTCAGTTACAGCATATACTTGGAGAGATTCTTGACCGCTTGGGACCCAGGCCAGATGAGGTGCACCAGGTGGAGAGGGAGAGAGAGAGGTCTCCGGGGCGCAGGGATATAGATGTGGTTCCAGATGCAGTCATAGCAGGCCATATGAGAGATCTGATGAGGGCACACCCTCCTACTTTTGATGGTTCTGAAGGAGGTCTTGAGGCTGAGACCTGGTTAATTGGCTTAGACCGTTGCTTCGCCATGCACCCCTACGGTAGCAATACCAAGGCTCGGTGCGTAGTTATGCACTTGCGAGGCTTCGCGTCTACTTGGTGGCGTCTTGAGGAACAGAAACTGCACCTTGATCTCAGTATGGTTACTTGGGAGTTGTTCCTAGACAGGTTCAGAGCTCGTTTCCTCTCAGTTCACTGGAGGCAACGCAAGGCTGACGAGTTTCATGATCTCAAGCAATTGTCTATGTCAGTGGAGCAGTATGAGAGGTGCTTCTATGAGTTGAAGCAATATGCAGGGATTAGCCATGATGAGGGCATGTTAGTGCAGCATTTTGTTCGAGGCTTGAATGCCCGCATCAGTGGTGGTGTACGAGTCTTTGAGCCGAAGACGATGGAGATGGCAGTGGAGAAGGCTCGCTTAGTAGAGAAGAATTTGGCCATGGCTTTGGGTGGTCATATCGGAGTACAGATTGGTAGCACGCCCACACCTGGTTACGTTACTCATGGAGGTCAGTCGCAGGGAGCAGGAGCTTCTAGGAACATGAACCCACCTTCTAAAGGGGGTCAGCAACGTCAGCAGCAGCAGCATCAACAACAACAATCATAGCCGAAGCATGAAAACTTTCAATCTCAGCAAGGTGGCAATTCGCAGTTTCGTAGGGATCGGAACAGGATCAGGCACCAAATTCGACAGGAACGTTTTGCTCAGCCTGCACCTAGTTTTCAGTCAACGCCGAGTCGAGCAAGCTTTCAACAATCCAATGCTCCATCCGAGGGCAGAGGATTTGGCCGAGGTACTGGCTGCTACTCATGTGGGCAACAAGGGCATATCGCTAGAGTGTGTCCACAGAAGAGCACTTCTGGATTTAATCAGAGACCTGCCGCTTCGGAGCCGACAGTGGGAGATGCGGGTAGATCTCATCGAGTGTTTTCCGTTGTCGACAATCGTCAGGCTGGGTACCAGGATGCAGGTGCAGAGGCTTCTGGTAGAGGACGAGGTTCTGGATTCGGAGCTCGCGAGTGAGCTCGAAAGGGTTCGATGGTGTCCTAAATGTTGTGATCTTGGTGTCATGGGAGGATGTCTCCCTTATTTGAGAATCTTAATTTTTCTTTTTATTTTGTTATTTAATGGCTTCCAGGAGTAAGCCATATCCTAGGGGGGGAGGATGTAATACCCCTCATACTATTTAGACTTATTATTTTCTGTGCTTGCTTGGATACTATGATGATACTGTATTGTTTGATGTGGTTAGTCAGATACTATGATGATACTGCTATTGTTTGATATGGTTAGTTTAGATGCTAGACGATGTTATTTCATTTTAGACATGATTACTTTATATGACATTATGGTTGATTATCTGTTAATTTTAGGAATTATGATTTAATGCGGTGATTTAAATTAATATATATTATGAGATGATTGTTAGTTAGAAATGTAATTCTTTGATTATGCTATAATTGTTAGAATAGGTGTGACGGAGGACAATATAGCATCACTCGTTCGTGAGTGCCCTGTTATGTTGCAATTCCTTCTCACAATGCAGTAACTTGATTTAATGCTTTGATATATATGTTTATATGCACATGTACACAACTTCGTTTGTATGCAGGATTGCAGGTATAAGTCTCGATTCCACCTGCTTTGGCAGGACAGGGCGAGCACCAAATAACCCAACGGATAAATGTTGATACAGAGGTGACGATGAAGTCCTCCCGTCCCATGATGTCAGGTTGTCTCATCTGTTGGTATAGTCGATGTTGTGTAATTGTCGTCTTTGCCTGCTGTGTTTGTGTCTTGTCTTATTTTGGGTGGGCATTGATAATTATGATTTATCTTAACATTTGAAATTGATTATTTATGTTAAATGTTGGATTAAATAATATTTAATTATTTAAATATTTTAATTATTTTGAAAATCATATATTGCAATTAAATAATAATTAAATAATAAATCTGCTTAAATTATTTTAATTAATTAAATTTGGTGGTGGATAATTATGTGAATAATTTATTTAAATTAAATATATAATGTGTGGTGCAAGAAAAGTTACAAAACAGGAATTAAAGTAATTAAAACAAATAAAAGAATTAAAAGACAGTGTGAGCCAATAGGGTTTGAGTGTTGAAAAGAAAGCTTGTTTTAAAGATTGATTTTTCCTTTTTATCTGGATTTTTTGGAGGAGAGCTTTGGAGAGAGGAAGAACATATTTTATTTAATTATGAATTTTGGAGAGTTCTCACACACACACAGAAGAACAGAAAGTTGAAGTGCTCAAGTGAAGGTGGAGTTCGTTCTGGACTAAGGATTGGAATCGGATTCGAGAGCATCGGAGTCAAGCAGGGATCTTCAAACTCGCATTGGACTCCAGGTTCTTCTCGTTGTTCTCTTCTCATACCCTTTTTGCTTGTTTCTGAAAAGAAAAATAGATCTTATTAAAATAATCTTTGGTGAGTATAGAGAACTTCTGTTGAAAACTGAAACTAGAGCAAATTATTAGATTAGAAGACAAAGAAAACCGTAGAAATTATACTATTTAAATTTTGTCAAATCAAGAACCCAGATATTCTGAAACCATACCATTTATCAAAATAGGATTTAAAAAAAAAAAAAAAAGGATTTAGTTATTGAAAATAAAATTTTGGGAGTTTCTCAGTATTCTGATATATAATGGATCTGTGTTATTGTTCTGTAATTTCTCTGTTTTCTTGAGAAATTCTGTTTCTCTGTATTCTATCTTGGTTGTTATTTTTCTATTTATGAAAATAAATATATATATATATATATATATATATATAATATTCATATATATAAATGTTATTATATTCTACTGTTTTTCTGTGCCTGTGTCTGGTAAAATTATTCCTCTGTAATTTTTAGATGAATATATTCGAGATATATATATATATATATATATACAAATTTTGTATATATATATATATATACGTATTTATTAATTTAAATGTTCTTGCACAATAAATTTCTTATATTCAAAATTCTGGTTAAATCGAATTTTAATTTATTTTGGCCGTTTCGGCCGACCGAACCCGTACCTGCGGACGGATTTTGAAGTTGTTCATTCAAAAAAAAAATTTATATGAAAAAATGTTTGTACCGAAGTTTATTTGTTTGAAAATAAAATAAAAATTATATTATTGGCAGGGGAGGCCGAAGGGACGGCCGAGGCCGTACCCTCGGCCCCGCCCCTGTAGGTGGTACTGCCCACGGCAGTCTTAGACTGCCGTGCGCAGCAGTCTTAATGACTGCTGTGCGCGGCAGTCACTAAGACTGCCGCGGGCAGTCAGGGCTACGACCCTCTTAATAAAGTGCTATGTGTTTAATTTTGTTTGTTTTGTTTTTTTTTAATTTTTTAATTTTTTTATTTATTTTTATTTATATATATATATATATTTATATATATATAAATATATATATATATATATATATATATAAATATATATATATATATATATATATATTCAACATGCTTTTATTTAAGTTTATTTAAAATAAAATAATTATAATGTGTTTATTTTTTAAAAAATAAAATAAATTGAGTAAGTAATTAATTAAAATAAAATAAAACTATATTTCAAATGAAATTATAGTTATTTCTTTTAATGGAATTTTATTAGGTTTTAAGTATATAGTTGTACTGTTTTTTTTTCTTAGAGAGATAAATCGGTATATAGTTAATTAATTACTTGTTTCTCTTTATATAGTTTGTATGGGCAATGTTTAGTAATATTTTGATGAATTAGATAATCAGACAAGAATTAGCCTTTCTATTTGTAATTGTGTTTTTTCTTATTGAAACGATTATTTTAGTTACGTAATTGGGATTGGAATCGAACTTAAATGTGTATTTTGGCATGATGTGATGTGAGTTTTTCCATTCCGTGATATGTTAGCCTTGTTGTTTTGTGGTCGATGTGGGAACCTTATCATATTTTAATCCTATTTCAGAGGCTTGTTATTTTAAAGGGTATTTACTTGTTTATGCTTTTGAGCGTTATTAAGGTTATGTTAGGAAGGGTTGGACGGGTTTTGCAAGTTGATGATTATTTGCAGTTGCGAGATGGGTAATGGCTCGTGTATTGGATTTTGGTTTTATGACTTATTTGTGTTAGTCCAACCCTTGCCTGTTTTAAGTTTTGTTAGGGGTCATAGGTGGGAGAGTGGCTCTTCGTGGGCGCCGGCGCCTCGGTTGAGGAAGGGCCAGGATAACCCTCGAAGAGTAGTAAACAAGTGATAACCTAAACAATAGATTTAAGGGGATGGGTAGTTTAAAAATACAAGATAATAAAACTTTGGATTCCTCGGCTATGCATTAGGGCTACCTTAGACTAGTGATAGACTGAGAAGGCCGTGGTCGGCAAAGTCAAAGTCTCGTCCTCATGAGAGACTATTGGCTCCGCATCAGCTACCCTATGGTGCCGGTGCCTCAGTTAGGAGGAAGGGCCAGGAAATCCATAGATGGGTGCCGGCGCCTCAGTTGGAGGAAGGGCCAGAAAATCCCATGAGAGCTATGCGATGACACTCTCAACTTGACACCCTTATTGTTGGTGTTGTTGCCTCTGGATGTTATCTCTTTATGATTTTTCTTTGACTTCTTGTGATTTGATTCATGATTGTTAAGTGTTAGTACTTCATGTTATCGTAATGAGTTTTTGGTTTTATTTGTTATGTGATTTGAGTACGTTGATGGTTTTGCATTGCATACTTGGGTTGTACTTGTTTGTATCATGTTGTGGTTGAGTCGGTTGACATTCATGGTCGGGTTCACTTCCTCGTCACCTCTGAGCACGGGGGGTGAGTTACTTCGTAATTCACATGGTTGGGTGGAATGTGTTCCGCACCCGTTGGGTTCCCCATCAGCGTCTTGTCTTCTCAGCTTCCGCAGTGTAGATGTTCCAGTGATCCGTTGTACTTCATGTTCATTATACTTGTATCAAGCCCCATGTTGGGAAATTCAATGTAATTTATGTATCAAAGAAAATTGTAATGTAATATTATTTCAATGATGTAATAGTTAGGATTGAATTGGATCATGTTAAAAGACTTATCATGGATGTAATTATGCGATGTTGTCACACTCGCATCATGGCTATCAGTTGTATCTTTGTATATGGTTTCATAAATTAAATGGTTATGTTGTTTTCATTATCTTTACGTTGTGTCGTGGTTGCAATGTAACCTCGCGTGCCCCAGGGAACCAAGTGTATTAATGTTATGTGTTATGCTATGTGTTTATGATTTAATGTTGTTACATGTTATTTCTATTATTTAAAAAAAAAAATTTATTCGCATTATGTGTGTGTTCTCTGGGGTTTGCACGACGGGCATTACACTTTATGTCTAATTCTATAATCACTAAATATCATGCATACATTATTGTTCTATTATGACCCTTTTATACATCCCCTTAATTAACATGTTCTATTATGACCCCTTTAGACATCCCCTTAAGACCCCTTAAGACATCCCCTTAATTAACATGTTCTATTATGACCCCTTTAGACATCCCCTTAAGACATGTTATAACCCCTTAAGACATCCCCTTAATTAACCCCTTTAGACATCCCTTAAGACCCCTTAAGACATCCCCTTAATTAACACGTTCTATTATGACCCCTTTAGACATCCCCTTAAGACATATTCTAACCCCTTAAGACATCCCCTTAAGACGTTCTATTATGACCCATTTAGACGTCCCCTTAAATAACATGTTCTATTATGACCCCTTTAGACATCCCCTTAAGACATTCTATTATGACCCCTTTAGACGTCCCCTTAATTAACATGTTCTATTATGACCCCTTTAGACACCCCCTTAAGACGTCATTATTTGTTTTGACAACTTATAAATTAGTGTTAGATGAACCCTTACCCTGTCCTAAAATTAATCCTATCCCTAAGCCTTGTTGTATCTGACCCTAATTGAAACCTAACCCTAACTCTAGTTGTCTCCTAATCCTAACCTTTACCCAAAGTTTTATCCTATAACCCTAACCTTAATTCACAGAGAAAATTTTGTGGGTCATATTTCTATTTCTTATGTACATAGTTTATGTGATATTCTTTTTTTTTTCTTGTTATTGACACATGGAGACAAGACTTTTATTCATTTTTCATACACAACACACAATCATGATATTCTAAATGGGGGAAACAATGATGAAATTAATTTTCCTTTGGATTGAGCTCCATATTCATGATTTTTAAAATTTATCATGTGTGTACACTACGTATTCATCACCTAATGGTTACAATTGTTTTACATATACACATTCTTATGTTATCATATAATTTATGTGATATTCTATTTTTTTTTCTTGTTATTGACACATGGAGACAAGACTTTTATTCATTTTTCATACACTACACACAATCATGATATTCTAAATGGGGGAAACAATGATGAAATTAATTTTCCTTGGATTGAGCTCCATATTCATCATTTTTAAAATTTATCATGTGTGTACACTACGTATTCATCACCTAATGGTTACAATTGTTTTACATATACACATTCTTATGTTATCATAATTTATATTTTTTCTAATGATTACCTCTTTCCTTAATTTTTAGTAGGAACACTTTTTTCCATTACTAGTGAGAAACTAATGGTGTCATTTTATAAATATGTACATTAGCTAATTATATCAATACCTTGTTAGATTTTTTCACTATAAAGAATTTTATTTGCTTAAGAGTTTAGAGCAATGACTTTATTTGTCAATTTAGTTAAGGAAAAATTAAAGAATAAAATAACAAAGAATGGTGATATCCATGATATTCAGAAGGTATAGGAATTCCAAGTGCACCAACAATGAGGTAAAATTCAATTTATAGAACTAAATAAGTAGGTAAATCCACATAAATTTTCTCTCATAAAATTAAAATTAATACATTAGAAGGAAAATATCTTCTTGTTCATTGAAAAGAAGATTAAACCTAAAATTATTCTACAATTATGAAGTCTTCAGTAAATTTCACATTAATGTCCTATATTAATGTCTTCATTATGAACATAAAATGCATAAATGTACATGCGTAAATTAAAATTTCAAACAATAATAAAGTCCATAATTTATGTAACATATTAAGTGTATGAAACCAATATATTAAGCACACATGAAATAAAGTCCAACAGAGTACATGATAAGTTACAAGAAATATAAAACACATAAAATCACATGTTTGTAGGTCATGTACTGTCTCTATAATCAAGAGACCTCTTCACACCATGCGGACTATGTGGATGACCTGAAACACTCTGTACATAAGAGAAAGATGAAATTAGATGTAAGACAATAAAAAATAATTTAATGACAATTTTATTTATAATCGATCATAAAATTAAATTACCACCATCTCTAAATCTGGATGCTCTGGTGAGCCTGAAGAAACCTCTAAATTCTCTAAATCGGTCTACATAAACAAGACAAATAAATTCAAAATTAGATGTACAACTCTACAATTTTTTTTTTATTCAATTTAATTCAGAATTTATCATATTTTAATTACATACCGTATTCTGAGGTTGTGCACTAGGCTCTTCTAGGACCTCATTAACATGCTCAACCACGTGATGTCTCATGCTATAAAAGAAAAAGAATATGTAGTATCATATTAATATGTATATATATTCAATTTAAAAATTTATAATTAATTTTAAATATAATAAAAATAAAATTACCATTTCATCTGAGGCCTGCTCTACATGTCCTCCTGGTGGTGTAACTATGTCTGGGTTAGGGCTGAAAGTTGCACCAACAAAGTCCTACAAGATCAAAATTAAAGCATGTACAATTCAATTAGGTTAATATGTATACATATATATTCAAGTTTGCACCTTTTTTTAGAAAGTTTTGTAAACAACCTGGAAATCAGTGGCCTCACGAGTAACTGCAACATCAAATGTTTCCCCAATGCCCATTCTTATTGTGGTATCAACCTAGACATACATGTATTACATACATTTAATGCTTATAATATTTACAAGTGTACATGCATGCTTCATATATCTAGTGAATTCAAACTCCATAAATTGTAACTATACCTAATGTAAACTTTAAACAAATTCTACAATATGAATGTACCGCCTACGATCTATGTCGCCGATAGTGGAGGAGTGCTTCGACAATCCTCTGTGAGGAATCGACGTGATGTCGATTGAGTCACCTAAACTAACATGAATATTTGAAACATATATATGCATTCAATTATAAATTTAAAACTCAAGTTAAATAATTTATGATTTCATATATAATTTTTAAAATGAAATCAAAATACCCTGGCAGCCGCTGGCATGACCTGTCGATATATAGACTTGTGGTACGTGATGATTGCCCTCAGATCGAAGTGTCATCCGGTGACACCAAAAAAAATTGATTGTTAAAATGGCCAGTAAACTTCTTTGATATATACAACCATAAAAAATATTATAAACGAGTCTGCATTATCTAGATGCATGAGCTGGCACCGCACGCAGTTGTCCTCGCTGGTGATGTTCTCGCCAATGAACTCTATACAAATGAACTGATGCACTGTGATGAACCAATTGCATCTCCCCCGTCCAATTTGAACTAGGGTGTACCGGATCGTCCATAACACACTTGATTTATCAACTAGTACATATATGGGGACGGTCTCATTAATTCTAGAGCGCGCGACTGCACCAGCTCCATAAAACTCCTCCTCATCATCGCTCTATGCTCCCCCACTGCCACCTGTGCCGTCGTATCAAGGTCTCTCATGAAAAATTAAGGAACCTAATGTTGATACCAGAGCTTGATAATGTACAGGTGCAGGAATGGAGACCAGAGCAAACAACAAGGGGTTGTGCATGCATGGGCATCGGGATCAACCCTTGCCCCTAATCTCTATTGTGGCATGCCACCACCAACACCCTGAAATGATCTAAAATCAAAATAATTGGGCTTTGCCCCAAAACAAACTCTACATACAGTTTTCAAAAAATACAATGGGCACTCCCAATTAGCATGTGGGGGACTATCAAAAACCATATACCATTGATCCCAAAAATGTACAGTCATCTGCAGATGTATACACCACCTCATGGATATTCTATATTTGTTGGGTGGAAAGGGTTACCGCAATCCAGTCAAGAAAGTAGGGGCTAGATGGGCTTTGTTATTTTAAGGTCTAATATTTGTTTATAAGAGAGACCATCGTGAATAAAATGTCATTTGTTCTCTCGCTCATGTCATCAAGATCTAATCAATCATCCTATCGAATCAACGCTTTGCATTACGATGCAAAACGCCTCACATGTGGAGCAATCAATGCTTGACTCTGCATAGCATTGATTTGTGTCTGTAAGGATGCAACTTGATCATTTATTTG
Source organism: Sequoia sempervirens (assembly GCA_007258455.2). Taxonomy (NCBI): domain Eukaryota; kingdom Viridiplantae; phylum Streptophyta; class Pinopsida; order Cupressales; family Cupressaceae; genus Sequoia; species Sequoia sempervirens. The sequence continues at coordinate 9,944 of VDFB02293759.1, forward strand.
TGCTCTCAAGCGAGCCTCATCAGATGCCATAGGTGTTGGAGGTGGCATATAAGGGGAGGAGGGAGGTGGAGGTGGAGGTGGAGGTAGCAGGAGCGATCTCAGTCAGGATCAGTGGTGGATTGATACACTACTAATGCTGTTCCATCCAACATGTTATGCTGACATAATGTGCACCTCGCATTTAAAAATCATACGTACAATCTATGTGTACGTACAAAAATTAAGATCATATATTTAATTGAAATAAGATGAGCAACATATATATTAAGCTCTCATATATTTAATTGAAATGCACATATATATACATTGATTGTTCAACTCAAGAGCATGTCCATACAAAATTAAAAATTAAATGTATGTACATGTACATTTAAAATAAAAAATACGATGCATAATTTGCATGCGTACAAATCATTAAAATAAACTATACATACATACATATACAAATTTCAAAATTTAAGAACTATTATGCAAATTTTTAATACATGCACATACATACTAAACAATAAACTTGAAACATTCACAAAATCTCATTTTATGTCTTTAACACACACACAATTTTTCAGCAGGAGAAATCATGATCTAATAGATAGTCATTAAATATATACTATTATATACTATTCATTATAAGTTCATAAATTCCACCAACTTCACAAATCCATGTCACTAAAAATATCCATATACAACCAAAATCATAAATTCATGTCACTAAAAATATCCATTTGTAACCAAATTTATAAATTCATCACACAAAATATCCATTGTTCACCAAATATTTATATGTCTAAGGCACATGTTATTTGAATGAAAATACAATTAACTAAATTGATATTGTATAATCTTGCAGGATCTTATTATTGTTAAATTTGGTTGGGCCTTGGGCAACTTTGATCACCAAATTTTAAGAACTTCTTTAATCCCCTTAAGAAATGTCATATTGTCAATCCCTTAAGAAAATTGAATTACGATTTAGGGTGACAGGATGGCTTAAGGGGATTTCACGCCTAGCAGGTCCTAGGAGAAAATGGCATGGCTCAAATGAATAAAATTTGTGAAGTTGCCGAGCAACCAAATTTCATTAAGAGCCTTTAAAGAAAAAATGATGGCTTTAGGGTTTAGGGTTTAGACTTTAGAGTTTAGGTTTAAGGTAATAGGATAGCTTAAGGGGATCTACATGCTCCTAGGAAACAATTACATGGCATAAGGTAATGAAATTTGGTGGAGTTGCCTAAGACAACCAAATTTCATTAAGAGCCTAAGAAAAATGATGGCTTTAGGGTTTACGGTTTAGACTTTAGAGTTTATTATTTAATTAGCTAAAATCCCCAAATCCTAACTTTTAATCAACCATTAAGGGGATAATCATGTCACATCCATAGCTTAAAATTAAAATAATTCCAAATCACCAATCCAAACTCAAACTAATGTAACTTACTTCCACTTCATCAAATCTAAAATGAAATTAATAATCTATCCTAGCCATCAAATCAATTAGACTAATCATAGCCATTCATTTCCAACTTAGACCTTCAATCCAAATTCAAATTAGCATTCAATTATTCCCATCTACCTAATCAAGTCAACACAAGCCCTCCATCAACCCAACCACCTACATTTAATTCTCTCTTCCCTCTCAAATTCAAATTCAAAAATTCTCTCATGATTCTAGTCCTCGATTCCAAAAAAACCTAGTCCTCCATTCCTTTCCCCTCAACTCTATAAAATAATGACATCCCCAAATGTTTCCATATGATAAAATTTGTATGTATATGTTATCACATTAGAGAACCAAAGAGCAACTTCAACACATACATTTAGAGCCATAAAAGAATGTTATGGAACATATTATGCTTCTCTAATCTTTCATTATTTTATTTACCTTTCATTAGAAGTAGAGTATTGAGTTTGCACTTGCATTCTTGGTCTAGAATTTCTCTTCTACACTAAGTACAAAAATATAATATTGGATAGCTTAGTATATCTTTCTCTTCTAATATATATTCCCTAGTTCTCCTTATCCATATTTGAGTATCTTAGCATATGTGTAACACGACATGTTAATAATATATCTCATATAAATGTAGGGATGTGTCGCTAATGTCATCTTCAAACATATATAACCAATAGGAGATACTATAAGGTATCCAATATAACTATACAACCTATATAGGTATGACATATGGTGACCTTTGGCTTTTTTTGATATGTCAAGGGTAGTTTTGCAAATATTAGTTTCTAGTGCTTTTGTGAGTTTTCACCACTTGTAAGTTTATTAAGCTACACTTTTGGGTTTTCAACCTAATAGGGATAAACCTAGTAGATTTTTTAGCTTTCCAGCCTAATGGAGATAAATCAAACCACATTTTTTGGTTTTTAGTTGCACCTATCAAGTTATTTGTTAGCTATTAAATTTACAAACATTCTAGGATTATAAGTCTACTATAAAATTTGATGTAAAATAGATTACACATTGAGCCCTATAATTTAATTACAACAATGAATAAATATAGCAACATTTAGTAGACATAATGAAAATCAAGCCATGATAGTAATATAGAGATAATATACAATGTTTAATATAGATAAGTTAAAGAATCATTTTACAAATATATATCTATATATTCACATCATTTTTGTTTTTTCTTTAGATTTCAAATATATCCACCAATCCTCCTTATCTTACATTAACATAAACTCAAAAAACATAGTGGACATGTACACACATATAAAACTACATTAAAATAGTGTTAGATCTTACAATTTTTCAAGGCTTAAATTTCATCCTCTTAGACGATCACTCTTACTAAATCATTGGCATAAATTAGATGCACACAATGGCACATTAAAGGTTTATTCCTCATGTTGGATTCCCTATTTTATATAACTATATCTTTATTATCTAATTTAAATATATCTAAGCACAAATTTCTTTTATGTAACACATTGATAATTTCAACTCATTATAAAAACCAAATACAAATTTAAAGGGGGTACACTATATTTATAAATAAGAATTTAAATACCATCCCTATCTCCATGGTGTGTCACTTGTTCACTAAAAGCCCTTACATAAATCATCTACTTAGGTCAATCTTATCTAGATTTTTCTTAAATATTAATATTCATAAAATATGGCACAAAGCATATTGATGCATTTCTATCCTTCCACATAAATCTATATAGTATCAAAATATAGGTAATTTTATGGTTAAATTGAATCTCTCTTAATTGTCAAATAATCCATTATGATTGAGGATGGGTGGATTATTATCTAGGATATATATGTATCTGGAGGTGTTTCCAATTGGAATTGCTATAATTATACTTTTATGGCATTCTAGATATTCAAAATAGTTTTCATAAATCTACCAAATAGACCCATTCTTGATATTGAACCTACATAATTTTAGGTATGTCCAATGAAAGATTACGGTCTAGGGTTCATAAATTTCAAATGCTTTAGTATTATGGGTTTAGATTTTACAGTTTAGGGTCTAGGGTTTAGCAAACTTAGGGTTTTAACAATTTTTTTTGTTCCAATTCAATTTAGGGTTTCAGTTTTAAACAATTAGGGTTTTTAATGATTTTTTTTCATTTCAATTCAAACTAGGGTTTTCAAATTCAATTTTTTTCATTTGATTTGAATTTAGGGTTTCAAAAAGCTTGATTTGGATTTGTAAATGCGATGTTTTATTTCATTTCGATCTCTAGGGTTTTGAAATGCAAATTTTTTTGCTTTGTTTCAATTAAGGTTTTCAAAATCAATTTTTTTTGGGTTTAATTGATCAATTTAAGATTTAAAAGTTAAAATTTGTTTCTAACACACAATTCAATGTTTTTTTTCTCAATTTTATTAAAAAATGTTTAAATTTCATTGAAAGTTTTCATCTAATTTGCAACTATTGAATTCTAATATAACAATTAAAAAAAGCATTAAAACGTGACATAAATTGAAAAAAATATATGTAAATTAACGTATTTCTTTTAAAATTTCAATACAAACTAAAAAAAAGTGAAGAAGTGGCGTACCTGTAGCTGATGTTGATGTCGCTGTCGCCAAGCAATTCGGGGTCCCGTTTGCAGCAGTGAAAACTGCTGTTTTTTTTTAAAATAAATAACACTATAAAATGGGATCCCGATTTATATAACTCGGGATCCCGTTCTCTATAAATCTGGATCCCGTTTTTTTCAAAGCGGGATCCCGTTTTTTTCAAATCGGGATCCCGTTTATTAAAAATCGGGATCCCGTTCCGTCCTCATTGGTTGGGAGTCCGACGGGAAACGGGATCCCGATTTTTAAAAAGCGGGATCCCGTTTGGTCACAGGCTCGGGATCCCGAATCATAACGGGATCCCGTTTGGTCTCAGGCTCGGAATCCCGAACCGTAACGGGATCCCGCTTTTTAAAAATCGGGATCCTGTTTATTAAATTGGGATCCCGTTTCTTCCATGCCGATTTCAATTTTTTGGCTAAGGCAAAAAAATTCCACGTTTCGTGGACTCAACTTCTTGCACACACCCATATGTGACTCAATCACTATGTATTCAAGTGTACAAATGGACTTAGGTATTGTGCATGATGTTATACATATGCCTTTGCTAGTGATGACCACAAGTAGTATGGGATGCTTGCTTGTTATCATAAGTGGCAGTGGATTAGGAAAAATGATGGGACCCATGGTGAATTATGAGATGAATCAATAATCTTTTTCCATATGGGATGTACTTAAGGGTTTATGTGTTAGTGAACCAAAAGAAGGAAAAATACTTGTAGTTTAAGGTTGCAACTACTTCCTTTTTTCTAGCTAGTCACTATATGCACTTGTGAGGTTGTTAAGTTATTTATATTGTGTATATGTGTTGGGTGCTTGAGCTAGTAACATTGTGTATATGTGATGCATGCACCAATTATCACATTGTATATATGTGAATTATTCATATTGTGTATATATGACATATGCCTAAGCCAATCACCATGTGTACTTGTGATGTGGGTGTGAGCTAGTCACCCTATGTGTCTAGTTGGTATATGCCCAAGCTATCCCTATGCATATATTTATGTGGTGTATACAAAAAGATAATCACCTATATATGTGTGACACAAGTGGGAGCTAGCCATGTTATGTAGAAATGATGTATGCTTGATCCAATCACTATGTGAACAAGGGATGTTGGAATGATATGGTCCCTATGTGATTTTGTGTGTGCTCATACACTTAAAATGGGACTAGTTACACTTGATTGGATTGTGTTTATTCTCATAACATTGTGAATGGATTGAATTAGAAGCATAAGATCAATTAATAGCTATAGTTTAAAAAAGAGACCAAAGATTTGGTATCAAAGGAGATGATGAATTATTTCTATTATTGAAGTACAAACTATGGAGCCTTTAAAATTCTCAAAAGAGATATATAGGTAGGGACATTATGAATGAAATATTATCTAATATAACATATATATGAAATAGATAAATTTATAAATAGTAGATAATAATTATTAGTAAAGTATTTATAGTTTATAGTATATATAATTAATGAAAGATGTTTTCAAGTCCCTCATGTTTGGTTGTTGTTTTGTTTCTATATCCCTCTCTCCTTTGAGAGTTTTTTATTATTATTTGTTGTGCTCTTGTTGTTTGAATGTAAAAAGACGAATCCTTTTCAAAACTCCTTTATTTTTAATCAAGGAAATATTAACATTAAATTTCCTATTAATTTTTTTTTTTTTAAAATATATAATAAAATAATTAGTACTTGTCAATCATAAAAAATAAGAAACAATAGTACAATTAATATAATTTTTAAATAGCAATATGACTTTTCATGAGTCATATTAATATGACATTGATAATAAATTACATTACTATGGAAAATTACATTATTATGAAAGTGATTATTTGAGTTATTTATCATTTTTGTATTATATTGTTAAAAAATCATTATTAATGTTCTCTTAACTTATATTCATTTATAACAAAAAATTAATTATTAATTTAATAATTTTTTATCATATCTCTCTATATAATATAATTTTGTTAACTAAAAAAATTAAAAATTAAAAATAATTTATTTATAAAAATACTACTATTTTTTTTTTTTTTTTAGACTGCAGGCAGCGGCGCTGGTGCGACACGCCCTCCAGTACCACGGGGGTGGGGGAGACTAGAACTTGTGACCAACCTCCTGCTACAAGAAAGATTTAGCCAACCAAGCTAAGGCCCCAACCCATAAAAATACTACTATTAATTAATTAAATAGAGATTAATTAATCACAAAAGTTACCCTTCAAAGTAATAAGTAATAATAATAATGTATAAATTTATAACATGCAAGCTTGTTATACTGATTTTACTTTTTCTATAAGACAGTGACGTTAAAGGTTGCAAGACATCTAGTAGAGAGTGGCAAACTTTACTGTATATACAGTGATAATGATAATGAAATATATATATCACTGTGTATATATCCTTATACTGCTGTAAGAAAGCATCCTGAAAGCAAAAATGTACACTCAGGGAGGCTCTGCTCTTAGCTTAGAGGATGTAACCATATACGCCTCCTTACTGGGTTCTCAGATATCTATTGCTATTATCTCCGTTCTCCTGGGAAATGAATTGGCAAAGGGTGCAAATCCCTTGACTTATGTGGCTTATTCCAATTGCTTTGGGGGCTTGGTACTCACCCCTTTTGCATTCTTCCTTGAAAAGTAAGTAGTTTTTCTTATCATAATTTATTTTGATGATAAATTTACAGAAATAGTGAAATAGATGTGGGGATTCAAGCTCGAATTAAACAAAATTCTTCCAAAAAATGTGAAATATTTTGTTTCAATTGGGGTTTGTCTTTGAAATATTCCAGAGGATGATATAATATTGCTTGGAGATCTTTCAAGGGATGATATCTACTTAATCTGTTTAAATTCTGTCGGAAAAATGCAGAAACAAGAGGTCCAAACTGAATTTCTCTCTGTTGGCTCGATTGATTCTGCTCTCTTTTGGCGGGTGAGTCGATTTGTAGCTGAGATTTTTATGTAGTGTGATAAATTATGCAAAATTGGAATTTTAATGCCCTTCTTATGTGTGTTATATTAAAGAGTGTGTGCATTTCAAACCTTGTTATTAATGGGCTTGAAGGAAACGTCTCCTTCCTTCTCTTCGGCAATGCCCAACTTGGTGCCTGCAATTATTTTCGTCATGGCATGGGGTTTAGGGTGAGTACTCTGTAATCATTTCTTGAAAGATTGAACTGTGTTTTATATCTGGGTTTTGTGGTTTAATTGGTACCTTTTTTCCCCTTCCTTTGTAGGATGGAGAAAGTAGACATTAAGTGTTCTCACAGCCGAATCAAGATTGTGGGTACAGTGCTTTGTGTGTGTGGAGCAATGGCCATGAGTTTCCTGCGCGGTCCTGCTATAAGCGAGCTCTGGGCTTCACCACACCCTCATTCACAAAACATCATCCCTAACTTTCTACATGAGGGGAATCCGGACAAAACTATTACAGGATGCATTTACCTCTTAACGGCTGTGACAATCGTGTCGTCTTGTATGATAGTACAGGTCCTATTTCATTTTCTCATTCTCTTTTTTGTAGTTTTTACTTCTTGCTTACTGTAACAGAAACTTGGGTAACATTCATGAGCCTCTCATTATAACAGTTGTATTATTAAGTTCTGACTAAAGTTTGTGAGCATGCAGGCTGAGACATTGAAACAGTATCCAGCTCCATTATCCCTCTCAGCACTTACAGCACTTCTTGGCTCCATCGAAACTGCTGCCTTGATAATGGCTTTAGACAAGGGTGTTGATGCATCATCATGGTCTCTGGATTGGAGTGGGGTTCTGACCATTATATTTGGGGTGAGTGAAACAAATGGATTTCTGCTTTGATCCACCCATTCCCCTTTACTTAACAACCAGTCTCCATGACCATTGAGCCAGTCCTTCCATTGACCTATGAGTATTTCAACAGATCCATTTCTCATGAATTTCAATGTCCTGGTTGGAACTTTTTGGACACTTTCAGTCGTCACTTGCTCATCATCAAAGCAAAACCTTAGAATTTTAAGTACTATATTTTTAATTAAACGATTGACAATTTTGTTTTAGATGGCTCTTGATTCGTAAATAGTGTTATTGATCCCCTGGTTATATCAGAATTTAAGCTCTGGTTTGAGTGATTTCATTTCACATATTTTATGTATCAATTGGAAAGTAAGCAGCCAAAATTGCTTACATGTGCAGGGAATCTTTGGCAATGCATTTCTTGTCACCTTGCAACTATGGTGCATTCAGAAAAGAGGACCTGTATTTATGTCAACATTCAGCCCTGTTTCTACTGTTTGCTCCGCTATCTTATCATCCTTCATTTTAGGAGAAACCCTGCATCTGGGAAGGTCAGGCTTTGTTTTTTAATTACATAGTTTGAATTATATAGACATTTTACATATCATTTTATTTGGAATTACTGAAATAAGATTATTTAATTAAATGAAATAGTTGTACAAAATCTATATTTTATTGACCCATATATAGCTCTATCTATTTTGAAATATTATAATTCACTTTTTATAATATAATTTTATGAATTTAATATTATATAAACTATAAATTTAATATTATATATATGTAAACTTAATATTATACAAACAGTATATATATATCTTTAAAAAAATTTGTAAAAGATGTGGAGAATGTTTGCTTATTTTGACTAGCAACTGCTGCTTAATTTATTTATATTGATAATATTAATAACTATTAAAAAAGAGGCAAAAGAATTTTTGAAGCCATATGACATTTTTGACAATAACTATATGTCCCCATGGGGCAGCTTAAATGTGTTTTCTACTTAAATTTAAGTAGCAGGAGTGCTCTTGTGCATAAATTTTACAATGAGAAAAGGATAATTTAGAATCTTTCCCTAGTTTAGGAATTGAAAATAAGTGGAAAAAAAGAGGGGAATGAAGCAGCTACTATTTCGGAATTGAAAATAACTTGTGAAAAAAAAGTGAGGGCTGAAAATACATATTGCCAAAAATTCACGTGGCTCCACAAGTTTCTTACCCTCTTTTTTAATATTTGCTTTCATCCTTTTAACCATTTTTTAACTACACAAATAATTATTAATACTATAAGTATAAATTTGGCCACCAACTTCACAAATAATTCTTACATAAATTGAGCAGCTAGCCAAAATAAATTAACATGGGACCTGCCCTTATTATTTCCAGCCTTTTTCCATAGTTATTTTCAATTTGTAAGTAGTAGCTGCCCCATTAAAATAGAGAGAGATTCTAAATTATCCTTTTCTCATGATTAAAAATTTACATGAGAAGCTCTCAAATTTAAGCACTTAAGCAAGTATGGGAACATGCAGAAAACAACCTTCACAATGAGATATCTTGCCTTGTTTAGAAAAAGATAAATAGTTTGGTTTTATTTTAGAAATATTTTATTAATTTACATTATTTTTCTTTATTTAAGAATTATTTAATTATGTTTGATAAATAAATAAAAATATAATTAAATTGACGGATATGTTTTTAAACTATATATGTATAAATTAAGCAATTGAAATCAATTTTAAAAACAATTATAACTCAAAGCTTTATTTGACTATCTCTAGATTTTAAACTAATATTTAATAAAATTAAATAGATTTTAGAAGCCCTCTTCCTTTATAGTGTCATTTATAGTTTCATCTTTTTTTATAAGGGATTTAAGATCAAGAATTATTTTTTAGTTCAGAAATTATTTATTTTTCTATATGAATATCATTTTTAATATTTATTTAGTTGTGTTTTAATTTTTATTATTTTTATATATTAATTGTGTTTTAATTATTATATATATATTCTTTAATAATTTTTGTTTACTTTGGTACTATTACACTCTCCTCCTTATTGCTATTATAATTACATATTCTGATCCCATATTTTTAAGTTAAGTAAAATGTTTTTATAAACTTCAAATTATATATTTTTATTCAATCAAATCCAACATACAAAGCAAAGGCCAAAGGCCAACATCAACACTACATATTCCTGTCTTCTAATAATAACCTCTCAACGGTCCCACGATAATCAGAAGGTAACTCATCCCTTCCACTAATATCCCAACCATCCACTTTCTTTGAAGCCCACTTCACCAAACAATCAGCTACTCTGATCCATTCTCTAGGGATATGACAAAAGGAGACAGAATCCAAGGAACTGCATAGACTTAGAATTTGTCTAACCAAAGAGGCTAATTTCCAACTAACATCCTCCAAACTTTGGTTGTTCAGCATATCCACAACAATCTGAGAATCTGACTCACTGATGATCCTCCTCTAGCCTAATGAGCATCCTCTCTCAACTGCAATCTTAATAGCAAGGGCCTCCATCAGATTATTAGAGTGTTGACCTTTGTAAATAGAGAAGAGAAAAACCGCACCACCATTACCTCTACCTATACCCCCAATACCAGCATGTCTAGGGTTCCCATGAGAAGAACCATCTGTATTAATCTTCAGGACCCCAGTCGGGGGAGGTGTCCACCTCCCATCCCGACAAACCCGTTGCTTGACATGGCGGGGTCTTTTTCCAGCAATGCATCCCCGTCTACTATCCCCCAGGTTCAAATTCCTCACAATAGCATGATCACCAGGATCAATACTTTCAGACATATCACACTTAGTAGAAATAGTCTCTTGAAGCCTACTAAGTATCTTCTTCCACAATTGAAAACTTCCTAATTTGGAGCCACAAAAAATTATGTGGTTCCTCTCCAGCGAAAGGGTGCAGAGAATGAAAATAGGCCCAACCGTCTAGGCCACCTGCAAGAAAGAAGTCTTCGTTGGAGGCCTACCCAAACTTTCCCAAAATTCAATTAGGGAGGTAGCATGAATACAACCATGACGCCAAGCCTCCCACCATCTGTGCCATATCTCTCTAAAAAAAGGGCAAAGAAAAAATAAGTGGGAGGTACATTCCTCACTGTTCGAACAAAGGAAGCAAACAGAAGGTCCCTGAAAACCTTACTTGCGAAGATTCTCCCAAGTGAGGCATTTCTTCTGAGCTACCAACCATAAGAAAAAATTACATTTGGGCCAAGAAAAGTTATTCCAAACCTTCTTCCACTAGTGCACCTTAGCTGGACCATTTAAGTTCCTGTCAAGTATAGCATAGCCTTGAGCAATAATAAATTTACCTTTTGAGCTAGGACTCCAAGCCAAAGCGTCCCTCTCATTAAGGGAGTTACAGAACCTACCCTCCAAAGCTTTAGTAAGAACAACACGATTCTCATGAGAAACACTCACGGGCCACTACTGAGGGTCCTTCCAACAAGTCACCTCCACCTGACCCATATGCTTGACAGGTTTAAAATGCTCCACGCCCAATCCATCCGACATCGATTAAAAATATGGGAAATTTTGAAGCTAGAAAGAATGGGAGGGTGGCCATCTAAAGAGTCCTACCAAAACAGAGCATCTGAGCCTCTGTTACAAATCCAGAAGAGACCCTCCTTAACAAGTTGAGCTCCCTTCTTAAGAGTATCCCAAATACAAGAACCTTTTCCCACCAAAGCCAGTCGTGGCACATCAAGGCTATCAGCACCAGGAAGATACTTGTGGGCCAAAATCTTTGCCCAATCCTGGTCCTGATTGTTGCACCACCTC
>VDFB02293760.1:0-171074 GCA_007258455.2 Sequoia sempervirens
TCCATTTAACACAAATTACTTAACATAATTTATCGGACTAGTGAATAGTGTTACACTATACTATTTCTCCTTACCTACCTCGCATTAATGAAAAGATAGCAGATATTGGAAGTTCATTACATGTCTCATGTATGTTAGTATTTTAATTTTGTTTAAGTTGTTCAAGAGCTTGATTAGGTCAAGAATATGTTCTACAAGCTCTATTCTCTTGACACTGCTCAACATTTTCCCTACACATTTTCTCTTCAATCCAGACGTTTCTTAACTCCTTCCCTTGTTAGCCCTTGGTCGTTCTCAAGTGTAATATTTTTTCTATGCATCTTGCAGTCTGTATGTATGATCAGTCATCTCTTATGAAGCATGGATAACCTTTCATTGAATTGTTGTTGTAATTAGACAATTGCCATTGTGAGAATAATCATTTAATTTGTATGGAAGTAAGTCTTTTTCATATTATTTGACTTGGTATTGTAAACTTGTCTTTGTAGGATTCTCTAGGGGGGAACAATAGAACTATGATGATAGGTAGAGTTGTACAACACCATAAATCATTTGGCATTATCAATATATTGCTTGTAGAATACTCTGTGCAAGTAAAATGGAATGTGCAATGACAATTGGTCTCGAATTCAAATCTAAATATAAGTACATTATACACAAGAAGATGGTATCTATACTATGATTTAAAGAACCCCAAAATAAGAAAATTAATAGGTTCCATCTGTTTACTTTCTCTTAGACACTTGTTTAATCAACCAAATCCTCAGAATGTCTTGCTGATAACCAGCAGTGTTCAAAACTCCTGAATAGGTCAGATCGGTGTGACATTGGATTTGTCTTGCCAACTAAAGTCATCAAAAAGACATGGACTATTAGAGTGAGTTTTCTATCCTGTGTCGATGATTGATCTTTCACCGATGGATTGGCTTCAATGGTCATCGCCAAGAGTCTCCGCGATGACATGGTGTAGTTCTATTTAAAACTCCTGAAGAGGTCAGATCGGTGTGACATTGGATCTGTCTTGCTGATGGAAGTCACTAGCAAGACATGGACTATTGAAGTGAATTTTCTATCTTGTGTCGATGATTGATCTCTCACCAATGGGTTGGCTTTGGTGGTCATCGCCAAGAGTCTCCGCGATGGTACATTTCAATGAATATTTTTTAAAAAAAAATTACATTGTTTCGTCGCAATTTCAACGAAGGCCATCGATGAATCACTAAAAAGGCTTGATGAAGTTCCTATAGCTGCGACGAAGGCTTCATCATAACTCCTTTCCCATTTCGTTGAAATGGTGACGAACTTCTGGTGTTGTTTTGACGCTTCCGAAGAGCCATTGCAATTGCATTTTGGTTGTAATTCGTCGGTGGATACACGAAGTTTTCGTTGATATTCTGACGAACATCTGAGTCATTTTATGATGTTGACGACTGACGAATCTGCGCCATTATTTCAATGTTTAATTCGTCATCAGAATTTTGACGAAAAAATGGCAACGAATTTTTTTTCGTCAATTCATCGATTGTCTGACAAATGTTTGTCGAACGACCGAAGAATGTTTGTCAGAAAATGGAGTCAAATTTAGTAGTGAATGATGTTATAAAAAGAAGACTGGATGACTATTAGATGCTAGGAGGTGATTTCAATTCTCCTCTCTTACCCTCAGAGAATTTGAGGGGGGGGTTGGAGGACTATACTGAAAGTATGATGGAATTGGCTGCTTTCTTTAACTCTACTAGGCTTTTTGGTGTTCCCCTATTGGGATATAAATTTACTTGCTCCAATAGAAGGCTTGGCAATCAGCTAATTCAAGTTAAGTTGGATAGGTTTCTTATCTCTTCAAATTAGAATATCTCCCAACATCTCTCACTCTCTGCTCTCCCAAGATCTAGTTCAGACCATAATGCAATTTTTCTTAAAAGAAATGTTGATCATAACAAAGGGCCTTTCCCCTTCAGATTTGAACTAATGTGGATTCTCCATCTAGAATTTTTTTCCCTTGTCAAAAATTGGTGGGTTGAACCTATAGGAGGCACCCCTATGTTTAGTCTTGTGGAAAAGCTAAGAAGAATCAAGCAAAAAGTGAAAGGATGGAATAAATTAACCTTTGGTAAAATCTTTGAAACTAAAAAATTCTTGGGGAACAACTTAAAGGAAGTGCAAGATAAAATGGAAGTTGGCCTTGTGGATGAAGAGATTTGTGCTCATGAACGTAATCTTAGATATTAATGGTTTAAGGTCAACAAATAGGAGGATTTTTTTTGGAAGGAAAAATCTCAGGTCCATTAGCTTATTGAAGGAGGCCAAAACACTAAATTCTTCCACCAATCCACTATGAAACATAGAAGCAAGAATAAGATAAGAATGATTAAGAAAGAAGATGGCACAACAGTGACAAGTGAAAGGGAAATAGCTGAGGAAGTTGTGAACTTCTTCTCCTCCTTCCAAAATGCTCTAGGGGATGTAAACTAGGAATTTGACAATTTCATTGAAGTGATTCCTAAAGTTATTATTGTGTAAGATCTTAAGGTTATGACTAATTTTGTCTCTATAGAGGAGGTTAAACATGTTGTTTTCTCCTTTGGGGCTTACAAAACCCCGAGGCTTGATGGGTTCCCTCCAACCTTTTTTCAGATATACTAGGATATTGTTAAAACTGACCTTTTCAATGCTACTAGATATTTCTTTAGATAAGAGAGACTTATCAATCAATTGAATGCAACATTCATAGCCCTTATCCCCAAGGAGGAAGAAGCCTCTTCTATAAAGGACTTTAGACCCATTAGTCTCTATAACACAATATATAAAATTTTCTCAAAGATAATTGTGTTCAAACATAAAGATGTGTTAAGAAAAATGATAGCCCCTAACTAGAAAGGATTTGTCCAAGGAAGAAGCATCTGATGTTTTTATTACTACCCATGAAATCCTTCACTCAATGGACCTAATTAAAAACTCAGGGATGGCCATGAAAATTGACATTTCAAAGGCTTATGATAGAGTCTCCTGGTCATTTCTCTTTTTTATTCTCAAGAAATTTGGGTTTGATGGTAGATTCCTCAAGTTGCTTACTACATGTGTTACCACCCCTATGTGCTAGGTTCTTGTGAATGGTGTTCCCCAGGGTTTCTTCTCATGTGGCCATGGTCTAAGACAAGGAGACCCCCTCTCCCCCTATTTGTTTATTATTGTTGTTGAGGTCCTTGGAAGGAATATTCAAAAGCTCATTGAATCTAAAGTCCCAAGAGGAGTTAAAGCTGCTTCGTCCCTCCCGCCTAACTCCCATCAACAGTTTGTTGATGATACTATATTGTTTGGAGAAGTCTCGGTCAGAGAATCCAACCAATGGAAATCTATTTTAAATGACTATGCATCTGTCTCTAGTCAACATACTAACTATGATAAGAGCAAGATTTACTTCTTCAATCTTGATCAACTTGTGAAAGAAAGAGTGGTTCAGATCTTAGGTTGCCAAAAAGCTATTCTCATGCTTGTTTCTTACCTTGGGCTCCCTCTAATATCAAGAAAATTGGACAATAATTATTAGAGTCACTTAATTGAAAGAGTCCAAAATAATTTGGTAGGTTAGAAAGGTAAAATTCTAAGCCTGGCGGGGAAAATACAATTGCTAAAAGCTTCTCTTTAGAACATTTTGATCTACTATTTGTCTCTCTTCAAAATTCTAGCCTTCATTGGGGAAAAAATAGAATAAGTATAGAGAAGATTCATGTGGTCTGGAACAAAAGAGAAAAATAGATTGGCCTTGGTTATTGGGTGGGAGAAAGTGTGTACCCTAAAAAATGTTGGAGGACTGGGGATAAGGAGAATCAAACTTTTCAACAAAGCCCTCACTACCAAGATGGGATGGAGTTTCTTGAAAGGAACTAAGGTTTGGGTTAAGATATTTCAAGCAAAATATCTTAAGAACAGAGATCCTGGATGTTTCCTTACTTCCTCTGATTTTCCTTATGGATCCAATTTTTGGAACCATCTTATCAAAACCAAAAGTGTGTTGAAATTGGGAGTCAGAAATTAGATTGGCAATGGGAAGGATACTGATTTTTGGAAGGACCCTTGGGTTGAGGATCCACCTCTTTCTTCATTAGATGGTTTCAACCCCCTCAAACTGAGTCTGACCAGAATTTTTGGAAAAAAGGTGGAAGACTACATCAATTGGGAGATTGATGAACCAAAATGGAAAGAATTTAATAGATTGCTTAGGAGTGCCAACTTGAGAGGTCAAAGACAACTTAATTGGGATCCAGTGGTGCAAAGGCTACTTAACCTCATTAGGGAGGTGACTTGGTTCTCTAATTAAAGGAAAGATGAATGGTTGTGGGTCAGGAACCCCTCTGGATGCTTCTCGATAAAAAATGCTTATAAGGAATTGGAGAAACCTCTTACTGATAGCAGAGACCTTCATTGGGACAAGGTGTGGATAAAAAACCTTACTCTGAAAGTAAACTATTTTTGGTCTAGGGCTATTTCATATGGTAGAATCTTAACCATTGATAACCTTGTGAGGAGGGGATTTCAGTTAGTTAACATATGTATCCTCTATAAGTAGGAAGAAGAGTTTGTAATGCATTTACTCTTCCATTGTCAGTACTCTAGAGAAGTGTGGTCTTTTTTCCTCTCTTTGCTGCTCATAGATTGGGTTTTCCCCTTTACTATGAAGTCATTTGTTGAAAGCTGGTCTAATTTCCCTTACTCCCACAAGATTATAGTGGATCTCTAGAATCAAGCCCCCCTTTTATAACTTGGGGAATCTGGAAGGAGAGATATAATAGGATTTTCAAGGAAGTTGTAAGAAGCAGCTATGAGCTATGTATGTCTGTAAAGGCCCAAATATAGGAAAATGTGGAAGCAGGTGGGTACAACTACTCAAAATTCTAGCCAACCTATAAATAATTGAGACTCAAGTAGATATGGGGAATAAAAAATGACCTTATCAATCTTAATTGGTCCAAGATTTCTACTAGGAAGTCAACTATTTGGACTCATCTTGAGAGGGAATGGATTAAGTGCAACTTCAATGGGTGTTCAAAAGGACATCTTGGCATTATAGGGGTGAGAGGGTTGTTGAGAAACCACCTAGGAGATTGCATAGTGAGATATGACAAACAACTGGGTATATGTACCAACAATAAAGCAGAGGCTATGACTTTATGGGGTGGAATAAAGACACTTAGAGACTTTGGTTTTAAGAAGGTAATATTGGGAGGAGACTCCAAATTAATAGTCGACATCTTGAAAGGTGGTGTTGTGACTCCTTGGGAACTAAAAGACATTATTGATAATTGCAAGGTCCTAATGAAATTCTTCTCTCATTGTCGTATACAACATATGTTTAGGGAAGGTAATCTCTTTGCTGACTATGCAACCAATGAGGAACTCAAGTGTAACAGGTGGACCCGATAAGAGTACAATCAATTTCCTTTGTCTATGAAAGACAAAGTTCTTAAAGAAAAATATGCTAATGTTAATAACCTATAAAGTTGATAAAAGGGATTAGTATAGGAAGTCTATGCAATCTCATGCTAAAAAGGGCTCTTATTTTAATGATGGAAATATTGGTACGACTAGGACAAAGAAGATATCCTTAGGTGAGAAATTAAATTTTTATATCATTTCCAAGAGTGCTAAGAATCACATGGCTTATTTCAAGGAAAAGGCTTGCATCAAATCCCAGTGTATCGATGTTCCTAATGTCAAATCTCAGCTCTTCATTAAAGATAAGCTTGCTATGAATAATCTAGACTCATTTATTATCTGTAAAGGAAATAATGAATTTTCTACCTGGGGAAATGTGTTAAAGGTCACTTCTTTAAGAAACTTCTCAAATTTCATTTTTGAAAGAGTTTATCATCAAAACTTAAGTTGTTGTGTGCTCTACAAGATTAATTGGGCACCTGGGTGTTGTGATGTTATGAGGAAAGGTTTACAGAAGACTAACTCAAAAATTTTACATTGTTCTAAAATGGGTGGGCCTAGAAAACAAACCAAACCTCTAAATTTCTTGGCTTTGAAACAAAATTCTAATCTTTGGAGGTTGTTCGATAGAGCAAGAATGGTTTCTTTTTTTCAAGCAATGAAATGGTATAATGAGAGTTTCATGGCTAAATTCACTAACTCATGGAGGAAGGGGCAAGTGGCTATTGGGGTTGTGAGATTTGAGGTTACAACTTAGTTCATTGTGGAGGTTACAAGGTTGGAGAACCAGGGAATTAAGGTTGTCAAGAAGAGTGGAGCTAATTACCAGGCGTTTGTTGACAATTTCCTCCATGATGGTGAGCGACTCACGCAGTTTCAAAATGGGTACGTATGGCTTGAACTCCCATCACCTTTTGCTCTAGTTAGTATGTTCATCATGAGAAATTTTATATTATAGGGTAGATATATGACCGTCCATGCATATCACTCTTTGCTTCTCCTTGAACCTCTAAGGGCCAAGAATCCAAAAAAAAACCTAAAAAAATAGAGTTTGGTAATCACCATAAATGAAGATAAAGAGGGTAATCAAACGGATGTCATGGAGGAAGGGAAGTCAAATCAGTCTAGTGGAGGCCGAAGATTGCCACACCTTGCAAAGGTTGTTCTCAGGAAAAAAAGGGTAAACATAAGGCCATTTTACAAGAGGAGGAGGATTTGGAGGTTGAAGAGTTTTGGCCTCAAATTGATGATGACAGTGAGGACATGGATTTTGAGGAGAGTGTGTATGATATAGGAGAGGATGAAATGGAGGAGGATAAAGAAGATAATGAGGAGAAATAAATTGGAAGAGAAGAGGAGAAAAGGAGTGATTTGTTGAAAGCTATTGAAATTGAGAACAATGCTATAGCCACTAACTCTATTGATGATTCTAACATTTATTTTCTTAAAAGCAGAATGACATATATGAAGGTCTAGATGGATGATATGGAGAAAGCCATCATCACTTTGATGAGGGTTACCAAAAGTCTCAGGCGCAAGGCAATGGTGGGTGTTGTTTTGGGTCAAACCAAGATAAGGAAAATGCTCAAGAAGATGGTGAAGAGAGAAGAAAAGAAGGACTAGGCCAAAGAAGAGGGACCTGATTGGAGGGAGTTTGTCTCCCAAATTGGTGAGTATTGGGACTGTTGTCAAATAAGGTTTGCACCCTTGCTAAGCTATGAACTGTAGCAACCTATTGACACATGGGAACACTTCGAGGTTGTGGGTGACCTAGGAATGAAGTGGACCTCCAGATTATGGGTTGGTTCCCCTTAAGATAACTTGAAAATACTAAAGAATGATAAGGAAAAGAGTAAGAAGGATATACTTGAAATTTAAAACCTATCACTAATAGGTGATACACCAAAGATAAAAATATGACAATACTGCTGAAACTCACATAAAAATCCCAATAAAGCTTAAACAATCTCACAACATAGAGATTTATGTCTGCAAAAGTGATTCTATGTAAGGTTCTGACTATTCTAATGCTTAACACAAGGAAAACAATGATGTTTTCACAGATATTAATGCAATAGAAAGAGATCACTAACATAAACCTGCACTATGACATAATATTCTTTGCATCCAGTACTGAAGGAATCTGATAAAGTAAAGGAGTACATAGAATTTTATCATAGAACTCACAACTAATACTAAAAAAAAAAGGAAATCGGTGAAGGAAAATGACTTTCTATTGAGAAAATTAAGGGGTCTTTGTATTACAAATCTGTAGTATTCATAGAAAAAATGAGTTACAAAGTTTGAATAATGCTTTTTCAGCAATCTCCTAACCAATAACTCCTCCTATTAAAAAGAGGCCAAAATGCCATATATACAACCAAAAAACTAAAAAGTGTTGGCCCCTGCCCTAGGGTTTACAAAAAATGAGTCGGTTACAGAAGGGTCGGCCCTCAAATCTTTTGGAATAAAGTTAATGTTGCATTCAATGTGAATCCCTCTGTCCATGTCAATGAAAAGATCACCCTCAGGAGTGGCCTTTTTATCTTTTGCAACCATCGCATTAACTCCCAGCCCTCGTATCCAACCTCAAGAGCTTCATCAGAGCCGCTTTGAATGCTCTGCAACATTATGATAAATGTCGATCTACCTTTGCCAATAGACATCACAACTGTCATTATGACTCATGGCCTCTTCCCCTTCGGCTTTCTTCTTGCTCTAGATCTTCCTGCAAGTTGACCTCCTTAAGAAATAGCATCAGATTTATCCTGCTTAGATCTTTACAGACAAACACCACTGTCCACCGAACCGATTCATCATCTCATTCACAAAGAAGATCCATACCGCTCACATTCTGTTGATCTTCTTCATAGGACGGTCGCCACAGCCAAACTACCACTGGTTCACCCTCAACTTCCTCTGATTGGTTGAACAAACACCACATAAGATTTTCAAGCACTCAAAATTCATTCAAAAAAAATTGCATGTTGGTGAGACACTAGTCATGTCTCCTCGATGCGATTATACTCCATAGCAGCAATCAGCATAGCTTAGAACTATCGGCAAGACTTCACATCGAGCTGTAAGAGTTACATCGATATCCCAAAACCATCGGCAAGACTATCGTTGTCGGCCAGACATCATAGCGAACCCTTAAGAGTCATATTGATATCCAAAACCATCGGCAATAATATCACTTTCGGCAAGACATCATACTGAAAGCACCTGACAGTAGATACCATTCCATTTAGACCATCGGCAAGAGTCTCAGCAATGCTCAGCATGAACACACCCATCAACAAGACAAACAAGTCGGGACAAGGTCTCAGCGAGCTCCTATCAGTCACACCGAAGAGCTAAACCATCGGCGAGACTTTATCAATCGGGAAGACATCATATCGAATGCAAACCCCTCGTCCAAGAGTCTTACCGAAGCCACATACCCATTGGTGAGACCTCCATCAGTTGGCGGGACATCACGCCAACGCTAACCTCTCTTGGCGAGACTCCCACCAGTCGGCGGGACATCATACCGAATGTAAACCATTCCCCCCGACGCTAACCTTGTGAACAACTGTTGGCGAGAGCTCTTCCCAAGCGGAGAAAGATAGGAAAACTCACGACAATCAAAAATGTCTTGGCGACCTGAGAATTTCAAAAAGAAAAGGCAGAGTCGGAGTCGGGATGGAAACTGAAACCAAGACTAACCAACATTTCCAAGTCCATCCCCCGTTCCTATTCCACCTCTTCCAAAGTAAAGAACCCCCAAACAAAAGAAAGAAAAGTGAGATCGAAACCAAAACTGAAAGGGGGAAAGCAAGAAAAAGACATAAGATGAAGACCTTCCCAATGAAAACTGAACACCTGCATGCTGGGCTCAACCCTTATGGGAGCCACATTTAATCCACGTGTCGAATTTAAAACATAATTTTCCCCTGTAGCTGCACAAGAAGCAAACAAGTTAGAAAATATGTAACCTTGATGCAAATGTTCCTCCATTTGTCCTTCATGAACACTTGAAAACATAGATTGCCCTGCCTGATTGAGCCCGCAGGTGAAAATCGGGTAACATTTTTGGAGACCTCAGCTAGATGTTTGCCTACTAAACATGCAAACCAGTAGCCTAGGCCTATCCAATGGGCATGGAGTCATTGGGAACCTAGACCCATTCATAGAAAACTCACCCATAACTTTTGTAACTTAGATGTCAGACATATACGAGGCCTTGGCCCATCCAAGACAAAACAACAAAAGGAAAACCGCTCATTTGTGCTGAAACAACACTTAGGGAATGAAAAATGCATCTAATCTAATGTGCGGAAGCACTTATTGATATCTAGAAACTACTAAAATTTACTCTAACCTACCCTAACCAACAAAGCAGCTGGTCAAACAAACCCATTAACTGGTTGGGTGAAATAACTTCCTTTTCTTCCAAACTTGGGATGCATTAAATGTTGTTGAACAATTGAGAAAAGTTGAGAAACAAGGAGATATCTTACAAACAGTTTCATTATTGCTTCAAGAATGAAGACAAAGTGTATTACCTCTCATTTTGTTCATATGCACAACTGCTTGAAGGAGCATAAACAGGTTGAGCATGTTGTTCTTTTATCAAAACTGCATGCTTGGGTGAAAGTATGCTTTGTGTTGTCTTCTTGGCTTCCAAATGAACGAGATGCCTTATAGGACACCCCTTTGTATGAATAAAACATGAACTCTCCATGTTGGTCTCAAGTTGATGGACTGCTTCTTGAACCTCCTTTTGCTGATTATGAACTTCCACTTCAATAGGTGTTTCCTTAACATCCAAGGTTGAACAAAAACCTTCCAAATCATCCCAAAAGGCATCCTCCTCCAAATCTTCTTTAGTTTTCAGCAAAATAATACTGCTTTTGATATAATTGCAGCTCCTTTCCGCATTTGATGAATCCATTTGAATTATCTGCTACCCTGATCTGGTAACTTGTTCAATTTGAACAACTTCTTGCTCTTCAAAGAAGAGTGGAAGTTCATTGAATAGATTAGACAAAACTTCATGTTGATCATTGTTTCCCTGCTCTATAACTTGCTGCTCCAGCTTGTTATTCTCAACATAGTAGCTCTGTTGAGATATGATAGGTCCCACTATACTAGTTTGAGGGATTGCAAGCTAATCCTGCTCATGCATGGACTCATTTTTCATAAAGCACATGTTAAACAAATTGAATTCTTTACCAAAGAATGGATTTGGAAAGGCACTAAGTGGATGAAATTCTTGCTGAAGTAAAAATTCTTTCGATGAAGGAGGAGAAAATGATTGTGCTTCTAATTTGGCGAGCTTCTGCTCATATCTTTCTTTCTGTGCAATTAACTCTTTTGCAATAAGATTTGCAAACTGCCTTCTTTGTGCCTCCAATTCTTGCCTATGAAGTTGGGCTTGAAGATCCAACTTTTCTTGTTCATGGAGATAGGCTTGATAAGCCCACTCATCTTGCTGTTGATCTTAGCTCTTCTTCATCTCATCTATCTGCTCAATAAAATCTTGCAATGTTTGTTGCAGCACTTGTTTCTCATTGCCAAGGGCTTGCAATAGGCATTTTTCCTCACTAAGCTCTACAACATGCTGATTTGGAATGAAATGACCTTGGGAGTGGGTGGGTGGGTGATAAGCATGATGTGTATGCTGGTTACTTGTTGTAGCAGGGCTATTTGGAATAAAACCAGCATTGTGATCGGTTAAATAAGGCTGATAAAGTGAAGGGAAAACGTTCTCATGATATGGGGGGTGAAAGCATGTATTTTCATGAAGGTTTGACATATCTATACATTCAAAGAGCTAGAAATAAGAATAAATAGATTTGTTTCAGAACATACAACACATAGAATGCTGAAACCAATAGATTTAAACTCAGAGTCACTAGGTGTATGTAGATCTTGCCTCCAAATGCCAAGAATACTACTGCTCACACCAACACAACAACAAATGAAGCTCTTTTTGGAACTGATAATCAGCTCAATGTCCCATTGGGCGTGCCAAAAAATGTTGTCAAATAAGGTTTGCACCCTTGCTAAGCTATGAACTGTAGCAACCTATTGACACATGGGAACACTTCGAGGTTGTGGGTGACCTGGGAATGAAGTGGACCTCCAGATTATGGGTTGGTTCCCCTTAAGATAACTTGATAATACTAAAGAATGATAAGGAAAAGAGTAAGAAGGATATACTTGAAATTAAAAACCTATCACTAACAGGTGATACACCAAAGATAAAAATTTGACAATACTGTTGAAACTCACAAAAAAATCCCAATAAAGCTTAAACAATCTCACAACACAGAGATTATGTCTGCAAAAGTGATTCTATGTAAGGTTCTGACTGTTCTAATGCTTAACACAAGGAAAACAATGATGTTTTCATAGATATTAATGCAATAGAAAGAGATCACTAACATAAACCTGCACTATGACATAATATTCTTTACATCCAGTACTGAAGGAATCTGATAAAATAAAGGAGTACACATAATTTTATCATAAAACTCACAACTAATACTAAAACAACAAAGGAAATCGGTGAATGAAAATGACTTTCTATTGAGAAAATTAAGGGGTCTTTGTATTACAAATCTGTAGTATTCATAGAAAAAATGAGTTACAAAGTTTGAATAATGCTTTTTCAGCAATCTCCTAACCAAGAACTCCTCCTGTTAAAAAGAGGCCAAAATGCCATATATACAACCAAAAAACTAAAAAGTGTTGGCCCCTGCCCTAGGGTTTACAAAAAATGAGTTGGTTACAGAAGGGTCGGCCCTCAGGTCTTTTGGAATAAAGTTAATGCTACATTCAATGTGCATCCCTCTGTCCATGTTGGTGAAAAGATCACCCTCAGGAGTGGCCTTGAGATCTTTTGCAACCATCGCATTAACTCCCAGCCCTCGTGTCCAACCTCGAGAGCTACATTAGAGCCATTTTGAATGCTCTGCAACATTATCATAAATTTCAATCTACCTTTGCCAGTAGACATCACAGCTGTCATTGTGACTCACAGCCTCTTCCCCTTCGACTTTCTTCTTGCTCTAGATCTTCCTGCAAGTTGACCTCCTTGAGAAACAACATCAGATTTATCCTGCTTAGATCTTTACAGATGAACACCACTGTCCACTAAACCGATTCATCATCTCATTCACAGAGTAGATCCATACCGCTCACATTCTATTGATCTTCTTCACACGATGGTCGCCACAGTCAAACTACCACTGGTTCGCCCTCAACTTCCTCTGATTAGTTGAACAGACACCACGTAATATTTTCAGGCACTCAAAAGTCATTCAAACAGAATCGCATGTCGGTGAGACACTAGCCGTGTCTCCCCGATGTGATTATACTCCACAACAACAATCAACATAGCTTAGAACTGTTGGCAAGACTTCACATCGAGCTGCAAGAGTTATATCGATATCCCAAAACCATCGGCAAGACTATCGCTGTTGGCCAGACATCATAGTGAACCCTTAAGATTCATACTGATATCCAAAACTATCGGCAAGACTATTGCTTTTGGAAAGACATCATACCGAAAGCACCTGACAATAGATACCATTCCATTTAGACCATCGGCAAGAGTCTCGGCGATGCTCAACACGAACACACCCATCGACAAGACAAACAAGTTGGGACAAGGTCTCGGCGAGCTCCTATCAGTCACACCGAAGAGCTAAACCATCGGCGAGACTTTATCAATCAGGAATACATCATATCGAACACAAACCCCTCGCCCAAGAGTCTTACCGAAGCCACATACCCATCGGTGAGACCTCCATCAGTCGGCGGGACATCACACCAATGCTAACCTCTCTCGGCGAGACTCCCACCAGTCGGCGAGACATCATACCAAATGTAAACCATTCCCCCCGACACTAACCTTGTGAACAACTGTCGGCGAGAGCTCTTCCCAAGCAGAGAAAGATAGAAAAACTCACAGCGACCGAAAATGTCTTGGCAACCCGAGCATTTCAAAAAGAAAAGGTGGAGTCGGAGTCGGGATGGAAACTAAAACTGAGACAAACCAACATTTCCAAGTCCATCCCCCATTTTGATTCTACCACCACCAAAGTAAAGAACCCCTAAACAAAAGAAAGCAAAGTGGGATCAGAACCAAAACTTAAAGGGGGAAAGCAAGGAAAAGACATAAGATGAAGACCTTCCCAATGAAAACCGAACACCTACACGTTGGGATCAACCCTTATGGGAGCCACATTTAATCCACGTGCCAAATTTAAAACATAATTTTCCCCTACAGCTGCACAAGAAGCAAACAAGTTAGAAAATATGTAACCTTGATGCAAATGTTCCTCCATTTGGCCTTCATGAACACTTGAAAACATAGATTGCCCTGCCTGATTGAGCCCACAGGTGAAAATCGGGTAACAGGGACCTGATAGGCAATGCCAAGTAATAACATTGTTTCTCTTTGTTGTTTATGACTTCTCTACATTTTTTGGCTTTCTGCTTTATAATTTTGGACTGTTATTATATAATAGCATTGTTATGGTTAAGATTTTGTTGGAATTTGATTGACCTTATTAATGGTCTATGTATTATAAGCTAGTGTAGTAGGGGTATTTTATTTTTGATTAAGTTTATCATGGTTCGTTGGTTATAGTTTTTGACACTCAGCCTACGTTTCGCCCTAGTTTCTGGTTCTTGTCTGTTGTTTTTTTCTATTGGTTGGTGTTGTTCTTCCTAGCTTGTCTCTTTTTTTGTTGTTTTTCGTATGTAACCATGTGATCAGGGCTCTTCCCTGCTTAATTAATCAAAAATAAGAAATCAAGGATAAATTAATGGGGCCATCCTAGGGCATATGCACCTAGTCACCTAATACACCCTCACTCAATTTTTGGTGGCATACTAGGGAAAAAATTGTGTTTTGATAGTTTCTTTTGGCACTCTTAGCTGGACTATACTCAAAGGAACATCACTAGAAATTTGCTCCCACATCTGCACAAGAATGATTGCTAAATTTTCAATAGAATATGCATGGACGTACCCTAATGAACGTTTAATCCAATCTAAAATCCTCTCGCAATTACACCCTAATGGTCAAAGGGTCATCTAAAATAAATCTCAATCTATGAATCTCTATATCAATATGTGTCCAAAGCTCATCTATATCGATGCTACCCAAAAAAAAATTAAAAAAATTGCATTGACATGCACATATATTCATGGTATGTAATATATGAAAAAACCATACATATCATCCTAAAAGCATCACCTTTTTCATGGTTACTTGAAAAATATTTTGACATGATTAAGAAAATACAAAAGATTTATGTCTAGCCACCTCCAAAGAAGAAAGAACAATGGATAAAGAAGGATAAAGCAACAATACTAATTTATTTCCTAGTCATTGTCCATATAATTATTCTTCAAGGGGAAACAAGAATACTTTGGAAGAGTGGATTGGACGAATGATTAATCATTCATGATGCATAAATATAGGATATCACATAGTTAAATTAATTATTCTCGATCCTTGATTCTTGAATATGTTTGAAAGAAAGAAAATACACATGTTACAAGACGAAAATATTTTGGGCTAACATGTATAAGATCTTTGTAGTCCTTGGTACTTTAAATCTAGATGATAATGTGTCAAACCAATCATGATCATCTTTGATTAATGTAGCAAGAAAGTGTTTATTGAGGACAAAATCATCAATCATAATGGTTATGACAAAGACATAGAATTTTTCACATGTGCAATTGGATATCCATGGTAATCATATTTTTAAAAATTAAGGAAACTCATTTTAGGTGGAGATGGATCTATGAAAGAATGTCTATGGATAGTGGTGATTTGGTCCATTTGTTGATGAGGAAGGAGTAGGACAAGTAAGTTCTTCTAATTGTACTTTCAATTCCTTAAGTTAAACATAAGTCCAATTAGGAAGTTGTGGGGGTAAATGTCATGTGATAGGGGATGGTATTAAGGTGAGCAAGGAAAATTATGACAATGTTGGCAATGTTATTATATAAGGGTTACAAAATAACTTTATAATTGTATTGTGAATGGTTAAGATTTTATGCAATAATAAAGAAAGTTACAATGTAGATTTTTAACTTGAAAGAGTTTTTTCAAAAATAATATTACATACTATATCTTATTTTTAATTCACTTCAAATTTTGTATCCATTATTTCTATTGTATAAATGTATTAAATCTATTTTTATCATCAAAGGGTCGTTGATCTACTAGTGAAGTTGAATGATTTTGAATGAATCCACCAAGGATGAAGTCTTGTTGAGTGCAAGGCCCTTGATTGTCAGGATTGTCCCCTTTGTGATTGTGATAGAACCGATACCTCTCAATCCTTGAATCTTAACTAAAAATATATCAACTTAAATTTATGCTCTCAAATCAAATTACAAATATAATTTTAACTTAACATAAAAACCATCCATCTAAAAAAAAATCTTTTTATTGCATAATATAGTATTAAAAACATAGTACAATTGACTACCAAAAATACAACTTTAACCAATTATAAATATTCTAATTATTTTTGAGTTAAAAGAAAAATTTAAATCATTTAAAGAAACAATCTCCAACCTAGAGTCGTGTATAAATAAACCTTTTTCTCTATTGAAGTTATGGACTATACAATCAATTCTAAACTTAACTTCAAAGAAAATGATTTGTCTTGTCGCCTTAAAGAGTCTCCATAAATTGCTATAGACAAAATGACAAAGTTTATCTTTATCTTTAAAAGGGATTTTGCCAAAAGAAAAAACAAAGATTGGCGCATTGTAAGATAAGGTTTGAAACTTTAACTACCTAATCAAATGCATTTATAAGTATTAATACTCAATCAATGCTTTACTTTTATGTTGTTTTATTCATCTTCATTTATGGATTGTAGTTTGTGGCCAATATTGAAGTATGAAAAGTTTTCAAAAGATAATGCAAACACTTTTGAAAGAGAACAATTAAATTTTTATTTTTGTTGTATATGAGTGTATAATTGAAGGGTTTTAATTGGCTATTAGTTGCAACTTCTAATCATTTAGTTTTTTTTTTTTTTTATTGGTTTGTGGGTGATTTAAATTTATTTTTATTTTATATAGATATATATTTTTAAGTAATGCTCATCATAAATGGTTGAGGTCACATTTTTATAATGAAATCAATTAATTAAATATATGAATTTTTAATATTAATAAAGATTTTTGTTCATTTAAGAAAGAAGGAAGAAATGTATTAAAAAAGAAAAATCAAAATAAAAAAGTAATAGTGATGGATGTCTTTTAAAGAGTCTTATTTCACACATAATTTGATGGGGTTTTTAGAGGGAACCTTCTAGTGCAATGAGAGGTGGTTTTCTACTAAGAGACTCAAAAGGTGGTTTGGTCTAAGGTGGTTTTCTATTCTTGGATATTAACATGAATATCAAAGTACAG
This sequence comes from Sequoia sempervirens, assembly GCA_007258455.2. Classification (NCBI taxonomy): domain Eukaryota; kingdom Viridiplantae; phylum Streptophyta; class Pinopsida; order Cupressales; family Cupressaceae; genus Sequoia; species Sequoia sempervirens. Next base: position 16,876 of record VDFB02293760.1, read on the forward strand.
TGAGAAGGATTGCTTGTTTGCTTGAGAGTTGATCATTCATGGAATTGGAAAAATTTAATAGTTGAAGGAGACTCAAAGGTGGTAATCAATACTGTCAATAAAGGTAGCAATTTTACTTCGTTGCTAAATAGGTATGTAGAAGAAGTATTAGAGTAAAAAATGAAATTTGAGTCTATTAGATTTCAACATTCTGAGTGTCACTTAAACTTAGTGACAATTATATTGCAAATATAGAGAATGAACAAGTCATTAACAATAATATATAGTCAATTACTCAACTCTTGGATTGAACTAGAATCACATTAATGTTATAAGACTCCATGAGAAAGTAGGAAAAAACTCATCAAATGGTCAGTTCATGGCTCTTCTAATGATAATAGCTCATATTAGGGGCCACCATTTATATCTTTATCAAGAGATGAAATCTTAATGTTTGCACTGAGGGTGAAGTATGCAAAGTGCACTATTTAGGTGGTGTAATATTTCAAACTAGGATCTATCCTATATATCTTCATTGAGAGATGAATTCTTAATGTCTACAAGTTAGGGGTGAAGTATGTGAAAGTGCACTATTTAGGTGGTAAGGGGTGACTGTAGTGATTGGTAGGTTTGTGGGTGATATTTGTTTGGACATAACTTGAAATGGTAACAAATTTCAATCGTTGAACTCATTAATATGGGATTGAGGTTTTATTAAGAGGAGATATATATTCTCATGGTGTTAGGGTTTGGGAAAATTAGAGCAATAAACATTAACAATTATATGCATCTATTAAACAACCCAAAAATAACAATGAAGAATAACACAAAAGAGATCAACACAAAAATTTAACTTGGTTCACCCAATATGGGCTACATCCATAGAAACTCAGCCACCCAATGATTTTATTATCCAGTGCAAAATAGATTACAATCTCACGAATTACACACATCACAAGGATATGTTATGAGTGTACAGTATTTGCATGATCAGTTGCCACATATCAACAATCTCCCACTTGGAGATTGATCAGGCTCCACACCAAAAAATCTCCCACTTGGAGACTAATCCTGGACGACATCACTGCACTTGTAGCTCCCATTGGATTACAGGTCTGGCTAGTTTCTTATATCCAACATTATCAGCCATGAAGGCCAACGGAAACTAATGAGGAAATCAATTTCTCCCATGTAACCTCCTTTGTGAACACATTTGCATGATTCTCACTTGTGTGAATTTTCTCCAGCTTCAACTACCCATCCTCCAAAACTGACCAAATGAAGTGGTATTTGAGCTACATATGCGTAGTTTTTTAATGCAAAGCTGAATTCTTAGCAAGATGAATGGCACTCTGGCTATCAGTGTACAAAGGGCTATCTTCTTCTCATTGTCCCAATTCCTCCAGAAAATATTGTAACCAAATCATCTCCTTGCTAGCTTCTGTAGCAACAACATACTTAGCTTCAGTGGTTGAAAGTGCAACAACCTTTACTAGTCTTGAAATCCAACTAACTGCAGTACCTCCTACAGTAAAACAATACCTTGTAGTACTTCTTCTGCTATCAATATCACCTGTCAGATCAAAGTCAACATATCCTTTTAGAGAAAAATTTGTTCCTCCAAAACATAGTTTCTTTGAAGTAGTACCTCTTAAATATCGAAGAATCCATTTTACCACAGTTCAATGTTCCATTCTCAGATTGCTCATATACCTACTCACAACTCCCATTGCATGTGCAATATCTGGCCTTGTGCATACCATTGCATACATCAAGCTATCAATTGTTGATGCATATGGTATCTTAGACATTTTTTGTTCCTCCTCTTGTGTCTTTGGACACATCTCCTTACTCAACTTAAAATGACTAGGCAAAGGTGTACTAACTATTTTTGCATTCTGCATGTTAAACCTTTTCAATGCCTTCTCTACATACTCACTTTGAGACAAAAACAATTTCCTGTTTGTCCTATCCCATGTGATCCTCAAACCAAGGATTTGTTTTGTTGCACTCAAATCCTTCATAGCAAATGAATTTTCTAATTTCTACTTAAGTTCATTAATATGTTGCATGTTAGACCCGACAACAAGCATGTCATCAACAAAAAGCAATAGAATAATATACCTACCATTACCCAATTTCTTAAAATAAACACAATAATCAGAATGGCATCTTTTGTAACCTTGTTCAACCATAAAACTATCAAAATTCAAATACCATTACCGAGGTTCTTGCTTCAAGCCATACAAACTCTTCTTTAACCTGCACACTAATTCCTCCTAACCTTGACCTCATATTCCTGTGGTTGCTGCATGTATATTTCCTCTTCCAAATTCCCATGGAGAAATTTTGTTTTCACATAGTTGTTCAAGATGCAAGTCTTCCATAGCCACAAGACTTAGAATAGTTCTAATAGAAGTCATCTTTATAACCAGAGAAAATATTTCATCAAAATCTATACCTTTTTCTATGCAAAACCTTTTACCATGAGTCTAGCCTTATATTTTTTCTTGCCTCCATCTTCTTCAATCTGTAAACCCATTTATTTGGAAATGCTCTTTTACCTATAGGCAATTGGACTAAGTCCCAAGTCTAAGTCTACAACAAGGAATCCATTTCCTCTTCCATGCCTAGCTCCCACTACTTTTTGGTATCCACATGCATTGCTTCTTCATAACCTTCAATTTCACCAAAATCGGTTAATAATATAGAATATAACGATGGAGAAAATAGTTTTGGAGGTCTAGTTATTCTTGTAGAACATCTAACACTTGTAGGAGTATGTGGGATAACTTGTTGTTGTCGAATCAGGTACCACTAGAATTTTATTTTTTGGAATCTTATCCAACACCACATATTCCTTTTTGGCTTGTTCATGCTTCTTTTCCCACAGTTGATCCTTATGCATGACCTCGTTGAATATAACATCTATGCTCCTAATGATTTTATGATTTTCATAATCCCATAATCAATAACCAAATTCATCTACTCCATGTCCAATTAAGGTACATTTTTTAGACTTAGCCTCAAGCTTGGTTCTATTTTCAATATCAACATGGACAAAAGCTTCACAACCAAAGGTTTTCAAAAATGAATAGTTTACCTTTTTGCCCATCCATACCTCCTTTGGAATGCCACCATCCAAAGAATTTGAAGGTCCTTTGTTTATTAAATAAACAACGGTATGTACAACATTTGCCCAAAACTATAAGGGTAGTCCAACATGCAATCTCACACTCCTTGCACACTCCATAATGGTCCTATTCATCCTCTTAGACACACCATTTTCTTGTGGGGTTCCAAGAACCGTTTTCTGCCGACATATTCTGTTGTATAAACAATAATTTTCAAATTCTCTATTGCCATAGTCACCTCCATTATCAGATTTGAGACACTTCAAATTTTTTCGTGTCTCATTCTCAACCAAAGCTTTCCACTTTTTTAAAGTTTCAAACACTTCTGATTTTTGTTTGATGAAATACACCCATGTTTTCCTAGTTGCATCATCAATAAAAGTAACATAATAGCAAGATCCACCAAGAGAAGATACTTGAGTTGTTCCCCATACATCTAAATGCACAAGCTCTATTTTCTCTCTTCTTCTCTTTTCCAACTTTGAGAAATCATAATCTTTTCTATTTTCCATAAACACAATTTTCACAGAACTCCAAGTCAATCTGTTTTAGACCTAGTAGCAACTTTCTGAAGTGAAGAATCTTCATCCCTTTCTTACTCATGCGCCCAAGTCTATGGTTCCATAATTCTATTTTTGTCCTTGCAGCAAGTTCTTTAACTATCTCAGTAGCAACTATTTCTATAGTAGCTAAGGTAGAAAATGTATTACTAATACAAAAATACAATGTGCCTACCTTTTTACCTTTAGCTACTACTAATGCACCTTTAGTGACCTTCTAGACTTTGTCTTTGAAGGTAACTATGTAGCCTTCACTACTCAGTTGTCCTGCAAAAATTAAATTCCTTCTCAAATATGGAACATGTCTTACCTCCTATAGCAACCATTCATTTCCATTCCGCAACTTGATTTTTATCTTTCATTTTCCAACAATCTGACAGGGTTCATCATTACCCAAATATACCTATCCAAAATCACCTTGAACATAATCTACAAAATATTTCCTATGGGGTGTGGCGTGAAATGAAGCCCATGAATCTATTACCCAGGAATCATTAACATTATCTAAACATAGAATTAAAGCATCTTGCAATTTATTACTTGCAACATTAGTTTCCTTACTGTCATCATGTTTTCCATCTCCTTGTTTTCCTTTTCAAGACCAACAATCCTTCTTCAAGTGTCTTGGCTTTCCACAGTACCAACAATCCAATCTTCCTCTGGATTTAGATCTGCCTTTCTTTGACTTCCCTTGTGACTTCCCATGATTTATAGGGATTTTTCCTCCTTTTTTCTTCCCCGATTCTCTACAGTGAAAGCATTGCTCAATGTTGAAGTCTCACCTGTGCTTTTCTGTCACATTTCCTCTCTAAGGATAACACCAACAACATCATCAAATTTTAATGTATTTGAACTAGAGACAGAGTTACTTACATCCATTACCAAGCTATTCTAGCTTTCTGGCAAAGAACATAAAATTGAGAGAGCCCTCACATCTTCATAAAAATTCACTTTTACAGAAGTTAACTAACTGGTAACCGTATCAAACTCATTTAAATGATTTGTCATAGATCCACCTTCAGTCATTTTTAGATTAAACAAATGCTTCATTAGAAATGCCTTATTTGAGGCTAAGGGTTTTTCATATAATTTAGCCAAATGTTCCATCAAATCCTCTATTGTCTTTGCTTATATTATATTGAATTCCATAGATGGTGCTAGGAACAACCAAATGGTTCTGAGTGCCTTTCTATTTAGAATCTCCCATTCTTCATCGGACATAGTAGTCTCTTTCTTTATTTTTCCTTGCAATGGCCACCATAGATCCTTTTGATACAAATAATCTTTCATCTGCATCTTCCATAATTGATAATTTTGGCTGTTAAACTTCTCAACCTTGAATTTTCCTTCTTCCATTGCTCCCACTCAAATCTAGATGTTTCCTTCCAATCAACTGAAATACACATGGCTTTGATACCATTTGTTAGGGTTCGTGAAGATTAGAGCAATAAACATTAACAATTATATGCAGATTAAATAACCCAAAAATAACAATGAAGAATAACACAAAAGAGATCAACACAAAAATTTAACGTGGTTCACCTAATATGGGCTACATCCATAGAAACTTAGCCACCCAATGATTTTATTATCCAATGCAAAACATATTACAATCTCGCAAATTACACACATCGCAACTTACATCCCAGTCACTTATAACAAGATTTTTGGAAGCTTCCAGAATTAGGGTTTTACAGTTTTTTTTTCACTTGACGTTTTAGCGAGAAAACCTTGACGTGTTAAAGTATTTGCATGATCAATCGCCACATCAACACATGGTAGGTAAAATTTTATGAAGGCGCTTGAAGTATTTTTCTAGGTTGTTTGTGTCTCAAAAGTGGCTTCTTTATATAGTTATTTATATCTTAAGAAAATACAACTCAGGCAAGGTGAAAAAAACTAAGAATTGTGAGACTATCTTATACAAGTGATGGAAGATAATTTTCTTCTATGAGTTCAAATCAATTTAGGTTTTGTTTATTCCCCACAACACCATCCTTATTTTTTTGTTAAAAATAGGGAAACCCTTTATCTTTTGTCCTTTTTGTTGTCTTGATTGCATTAGGTTCCCATTATTCATATCTAATTAGATACCTCCTTCAATGGATACCTTGATCAAATTTATACTTAGATTCATTAATTTCCTTCCCCCATGTCTTAGTCATGTGCCCAAATTATCCAAAACTTTAAAAAATTATAAGTATGAGGTCGTTTGTGTCAATTTTTGGACAGGGTTTTTTTTATAGCTTTTCTCCTTTGGTGTGCTTTTCTTTTGATCCCTAATTCCCTAAGCTCCTATGTTTCCTTTTTTTTATCCCTTTTATCCAACCCTTGGGTTCATGAGGTACTCTTAATATTTGAATACCCCTTCCATTTGATGTATTTTAGGTTCAAATATCTAGGATTTTAACTAAATATTCAATGTACAAGTGATAGTCTTGATCCTTGATCCCTAATCCCTAACATCTTTTGGCTTGTCATGTTCCTTTTCATTCCATATATTTTTTCTTTTCCCTATAATTAGGAATTGATCTTCTTAAAATCTTGATCTCCTCTATTTAGCAAGTCCCTAAAATTTTCCTAACCAACATACCTTGAGGGAAATGGTATTGTGTATCCCCAATTCCCAACTCTTGATCCTAAGATTTCATCTCTTAACTTCCTCTTCTACACCCCCAACACATTGGCATCCTAATTATTTATTTCCCATTCCTTCATGTTTCCAATCCCTTCCTACGTATTTTTAGAGTTTGTCTTCCCTCCCCATCTTCTCAACCTAAGGATTTGGTATCCACAACACATGTTAGGTGCCTATAATTTTTCATGCATGTCTATTTTGTATTAGTGTTATGTAGTATTCATAACCCTCAATCCTCACCTTTATCTACTTTTTAGACCTCTAAGATATTTCATGCCTCATTCTTTTATGTATGAGGTCTTTAAATATCTTGATCTTGACTTTCCTATATTAGATATTTTAGATCCTCCATGCACAAGTCCTAATTTTAGAATTTCAAGCTTTCACTTGTTAACCTACCCCTCATGAAGGTTCACTCCTTGGCATGTATACATCCTAAACCCTAGCTATGTGCACTTTTGTACATTTGTTCCCTTCTATTCATTTTTTTTTATAAATTTCCCTACCTATATCCTTTGACATCTTAGCATCTCTCTCTACTTTCTCACTCTCCAATAATCCCTTCAAACCTTCATAATTTAATCTACCTTGTATAATTTCAATATTTTATCCCACATTTCTTGTTATATTTGGTATCCAAATTTCCCAAACCTTGATGAAATTTCAAGTTTTATTTCCATACACTGTATGGAATTAGGTATCTCACATTCTAGTTTCCCACTTCCTATAACATCAATTATTTCACAATCTTGATCCCTGCTAGCATAGTAATTTTATCAAGTCCCCTTGCTCCCAAGGTAGGCTAATATTGTTTCTCTTGAAACCTTGGCCTCCTTTACTGTAGGATCCCAAGTAGACCTATGAAATTTCATCTACGTTCATTTCTCTTGTATATTTATTTTCAAGGTATCCTAAACCACAATTCACCACAAACCTTTATCCTTTTAGCTACTCATAATTTTATCAAGTCCTCTTGCTCTCGAGGTAGGATGACATTGATTTTCTGAAAACCTTGGCCTCCTTTAGTGTAGGGTTCTAAGTAGACCTCTAAAAAAATTTCTACCTTTCTTCCTCTTGTAGAATTAATTTCAAGGCATCCTCAACCCCGATTCTGCATAAAATTTATCCTTTTGGCCACTCATTATTTATGAATATTGATCCCTAAAACCTTACATCCTTTTGGCCACTCATTTCTAATAAGGATTTGTACCTACCTCCACATACATATAATCCACCATTAATGCACTACTTGCAATGTGACCTATGAGAGGTGAAGGTCACAAAATGCTTCTAGGTACATTTGGACCTCACAAAAATCATGAATCTATGCTAGTTTCACATGGTTATTGAATACAATACATGATTTGGATGCCTAAGCCCATGTGGGCATGGCATAAGCAACATGCCCATCATATTTATTATAGTGACCTTCATTAATCATTCCCAAATGGATAAGGATGAAATGTAAGTTAATATATCAAATTTACAAGATATATAGTGGGGTAGAACTTGTGTCTTAGGCTAGATATCATGGAGATCATATTTGGACTAGTATTCTTTGTAAATATATCAAACTTAACATGAATGATGTTTGTGAATGCAATGGTTTCTTGTTTGTCCATGTAATGTAATGATGGTTTCATTTATTGTGTTCATTTATAAATATGATCACAAATGGTATGTTTTCCCCTTAGAATCTTGCATAGGTTATATGTCATGTGTTGAGGTAAAACTGACAATGGGATAAGTTGTAAATATTATGTTGTAGGGAATACTCCCATGTGACAATGTTTATTCTTATAGATGATTTAAACCTCTTCTATTTATTTTTCCCTAATTCTCTCCCCTCTTTATTTTTATTTATCTTTATTTTTTGGTTAGGTTAATATTAGATTAGTGTATCCATCAAACTAAGATTCCAAAACTTTGTATCTAGTTGCACTTGAAACATCACAGGATCCCTTGTTATAATAAAATCACAATAGGCCATTGAGAGCTATCTTGTAGAACCAAGACATAGTTATATATAACTTGATTTTATTAATCTTATTTGAAGAGATTAGGAACCTTTTAGGAGAGGTAATGTGCCCCAAAATTTAGCCTAAGTTACATGAGTATGTCAAAGCACTTGTAAATAGAATGATGGTAGAAGGAGGGCCTAATGAACTTATGTATTTAAATTTTATAGTTTGGTTGGTTTGTGGGGTGGTCTAGTTCTAATGAGTAGTCCTATGTGTATTCCTATGGATTTCCATGAAATCCTTTTAAATGCATATAATTGGATTCCTTTGTTATTTCCCTATATTTGAAAAAATACTTCAAAACACATAAACAAATGTAAATATTTGGTGTCAAGTTATTAAAATTTTTATGATGATGTTGTTTGTCATAAATTGAGAGATATGATCTATTAATGGTATGCAATTATTCATTATAATACTTCCATTCATTCATGGGTTGAATATGAAAGTATATATATTTTAATAAATTTGGTCAAAATTCAAACCCACTAGAAATATTGCTTTAATTTGTAGCAGTTAAGAGGTAGGTCCCATTGGTTCCATAGTTTAATCAAAATATTTTCATGATGTATCAAAGGCTTAATCCTTCCCACAGGCAATGAGTGATGGAGTATTGGAATAATACTATTAATAGGGGCTTGATCCTTAGTTCACATCTTACATCAACTTGGGGTGATTAGAGAACTAATGTTCACCTTGGATTATATGCATTCAATAAAGATCTTATGTTATAATTTATATAGTCCACGATTCAATGAGCATTCAAAATAAGGAACAACTAGGTCATAACATACAACTACTTGCAAGTTGTTATCAAAAAATTTCATGCACCAATAACCATTAGCTACTCGTGCCCAACTTAGTTCATTATTGTGGATGATATCCACTAAAATTATAAGTATCCCAAATATCCATTACTAGCTAAATTTTTTTAATAAAAAGTGTCAAAATCTAGTCTTTTATATAAAAAAAATCTACCTCTGAATGGCCCCTACACAGTTTCACAATTGAGTTTCAATCAAAATATAAAAGAAGATTCATCCAATGATGATGATACTTCAGATGGAGAGGCTACAATTTGGTCACTACAAGTTAAAAAACAAATTGAACATGAAGAGAAACAATATGATATTTGAGGAATGAGTCAAAATGCAAGAATTCCTACTTGGTTAGGAAAAATATTTAATGAACAAAGGGTTGTATTGATGGAATAATGATGAATTTGAAAATATGTATGCATTTGCAATATTGTCCAAAGACTATAGTCCTGAAAGGTAAAAAAAGTCAAGCTTCTATGGCTCCATAAGATACAAATAACAATATTGGAATTGCATATGAGTCACATTATGAAGAGAAATTCCAAATAGGCATTCTAATTATGCAAGGCAAGTTGAACAAGATCATGTTAGAGATGGGATCCTTACTTTGTCAAACCACTTCATTAGGGGGATGTAAGTTACATCGTACAACTATACATGATTAAATTGATTATCTTATCTTCCTCTCCAAGATGGACTTGTCCTTAAAAGGTTGATATTTTTATTCTACCTAGGTTAATAGATATTTTTATCAAACATATGAGGATACAAACACCCACACTTAAGTTACAAAGGATGATGCACAAGATGACATACAAACTAAGGACAAGGCATGTAAAGGTACTAGCCTCCAAGAGAGTCTTGATACTTGTGATGATAAGTATGAAGTAATATCAAGTCTAACCTATTTCTCTTGTCCAAGAATTAGTAAATATCAGAAGGAAAGAAGGAGAGTCTAGTATGGATTTCAACCATAGGTTTATTGCTATCATTTCTAAAATCCCAAATGTTTTTAGACTTGATGTACCTTTATTTATATTGATCTACACATTGTGGTTTATGAGAATGGTTTGATTCTAGTGCTTGAGGAGATGAAACTTGCAAGTGTGCAACAAGTATATCAATGCATTGAATCCATTGAAAAATTAGTAGTCAAATACATGATTGATTTGATGTCCTAAAATTTAGGTTTTTTGATAATGAGTTGACTAAGTATTGTGAATAGAATTGAAGGGAGTTAAGTGTGTCTTAGTATGGTTTATGATGCAAGGGATGGGGATGCATACTATAATAAAGAAACTACACATTAGATCAATTTGAGAGTGAGTGAGAGGGGATACTCTTATGACATCACACCTTGTGATAGTTATGATGGTGATAAGTTTGAAGGGAAAGAACTTTAATACATATTTTATGTTGTCCCTTGTTGTGTTGTCAAATATTGTGATGCTCTTGGTGCATCTACTACATGTATTCACTCTCACACTTGGTTGATGTGGATGATTCTACTTCATAGGATTGTGCTAATATGGATGATATTTATTTTAATGTAATTGTGATTACTTTGAGTGCTAATGGTTATGGAGATCACAATCATGTAGGTGATAAATAAAACCTCAAGGAAATTCATGATAAGGAGCATAATGAATAGGTTAGAGACTTAACAAAGGACCAATAGGAAAACCAATTGAACATTAGCCATGACTAGGTCCAAAAAAAGTATAAATATACTATTTTTATACTTGATATTTGAATCTCACTTACGAAAAGGATATTTTAGGTATCAAAATTCATATACTTGACACATTATTACCTAATTAGTGGAGGGTAAATAAAAAGATCATTTAAATCTCTCTTGTTATACATACTTGTTAACTATTAAAGAGGTGTATGTTCCAGTCTTAGTGATGAGCATGAGATGCTTGATTCATTTTCTACTATAGAAAGTGCAAGCGAAGAGGATTTTTTTTATATCCGAGTAGGTCTAAATCTTGGAGGAATAGTGATAATAGTGCTAACAATATTGAGGAAATTGGGGTAATGAAGAACTCATCTTGTCTAAGTTGAGTAAATGTGGTTTAGATTGGTTTTTTAGAGATAGATAGCTTGATGAATGTTAGTGACAATCGATAATTTTATAATGAGATCAATTAGATCAAACCTATGGTGTGAATAAAGCTAAGTTTCATGTTAACATAGCTAGGTGTATGGACGAAAATGAGAATAGGACCTTACTACAAGAAGAGGTCAACACCATTTATATTGAGAAAGTACAAGGAGGTCGTGAATGCTATAATGCTATTTTCCAAGTCCATAGATCATCCCAACATGAGCAAGAAGAAAAATCAAGGGAGTATTCTTATGATGTTAATCCTTTACATTTGATCAATCAAGTTAGGAGATTTTTGTATATCAAGTTTTGATAATTTTGATTCCATTGATATGCATATTGATAAATTATTATTTTTTTAGACTATAGGAATCGGTCGGGTATCCATCCCCCTATAAAATGCAGTGTTCCTGGTAAAAAAATTTCATGTGATTGGTGGCGCTGGCACGACACGCCCTCTAATACCAAGGGTTTGGGGGGAGAGTAGACCCCGTGACCTCTTTCTTGCAACAAGATGCTTTAGCCAATCGAGCTAGCACCCCCCCCCCCATGTTGATAAATTATTTAACTTCTATAGTGCTAATTATAATTATCATAAATATTCTAATGCTAGTTCTAATGGACAATTTTTCAAATGGTGTGCATGTGCATAAGGAGAAAAAGGAGTTCTTGAGGAGCAATTTATTTAAGATAAATAATCTATTAGATCTTATGATCATACTGCCAATTGATGACATATTAATTCATGTTGTTTCCCTACATTTAACCCTATTTTAAAATTATCTTCATCTTGATTACGGTGATTCAAAAAATAAAACATATGAATGAGTTGAATATGATCATGATGAGTTGCCTCGACTTTTGATCTTGCAAGATGAAAACCCTAAATTTGAGCCCAAGACTAGTGATGTCCTAATATTTGATCTCAAGGTTGTTCCCACTTGCCTCCTTACCCAAATAGTCTAATTGATCTTGCTAAATTCCTTAAATAAGTAGAGTAAGATCAATTTTAAGAGTGCTTTCCTAGCTCCTTGAGTGCATAGAGTTTCTTTAGTTTAATTAAAAATTCTTGTACATAGATTATTTTTTCCATCATCTTGTATTTTAGTCTTTGTGTTGTTGCATCTTGTTTTGGTTTAGTTTTGTGAGGTTTCCTAATGACACTTGATTGATTTAGTATTATTTAAGGCTTCCAATTTTTTTTTATTTTTTGTAGATTAATCTTAAGTAAAATTAAATCATTCCTCAAACTTTGTACTTTCTATCTTGTTGGACTTTATTTGTTATTATTTTATTTTAATTTTTATTCTTATTTTATAGATTCATCCATCTTCAAAATTAATTATAATTTTTCATATATACAATGGACTACAATGTAGTCGTATAAATGTAAATACGGTTGTGCTATCATCCTTAAAGTGTACTAGCATTTGTGCTATGGTTTTCTTCTAATTCTCTTTCTAGATTCTAGTCTTGTTCATATCGTTATTTAGAGGTTCTCTCTATGTAATTATTGTTTCTTCAGTGTTCCTTATTTTGAATAAACATTTAGTATTTTTATCTAGAAAAAGTAAATGTAGTTCATATGGGTGAAATGCACTTAGCTAAGACCAAATGCATTACTTTTTTATCTATTTTAGATAGTATAATTCTTAATTTGGTTAATTGAATCTTCAAAGTAATAAAATAATCAACTAAATTATATTTCAAGAACTAGGACATGTAGAAGTATATAGTTCATATATAGACCATAAAAGGGGTGAAAGTGTACTTACACATAATACATCGATTATACATCAATTGTAAGATAATTTTTAAAAGATCATTTAGTGAGGTTTAGTTTTAAAGTCTGCACTTTATTTTAGCATGTTCATTGTAGAGTCTTAAAATTTAAATTGCAAGAAAATTAGTCCAACTAATTTAACAATGGAGATACTATTAAACATACATTATAACACTCCAACATCATCTATTTGTCTTCAATATGACAATCCTATAAATTAAACAATTCAACTCAATCCTACAAACAATTATTATTGATAATTAATTTACTCCAAGAATTATTTTATGTATTACAATACTTTATAAATATTATTTTTCTCAAAATTATTATAACTCAATTAAATCATTATAACTCTATTTGAAAAGTTGATAAAACTTTAAATTTTAAATTTTGAACCTTCAAATTTAGTATCAAAGCCTCAAAATTTAATTGTACTTCTTTCAATTGTATAAGATGTAAAATAAATAAAAAATAGTAGGTCAAAAGACTTATTGAAATATATTAAAAATTAGATGAAATATTATGAGGATTGAGGTTTAAATTGGATTGTCCACCTTACTTGAAAAATATTGTGACAATTATTTATTCTTAATTATCTTATAAATATTAAGATATATTTTATTTTATTTTTTTAAAAGAAAATATAAATAAGAATTATGATAGTCTTTTTAAAATAATATTTTTTAAAAATTTTAATTATATTTTATAGTAAAAATAATTATAATTATACTACTATCAAATTTAAATCTGAAAGGGATGTCTCATTTCTTATATAGAAAAATATTTTTTAAAAACAACAAATATACATGAAAACAAAAACATAATCAATACATATTTAAAAAAATTAAAATTATAAAACAATTCTTATATAAAAATAAAATAACATTTAAATAATTATAAAATAAAAAGATAATATAAATAAAGTAATCCATTAACATATTTAAGATATATGTGTTTAGATGGTACACTATTTTTTTTTTATGGTCATCCTTTTATCCGTGTAGCCTTTGCATTCAGCAAGACTTGTTCCTTGTGGGCTCGTTTAGAAAGTTCACCACTAGCCCAAGGACCCATTGACTTAGATGATACACTATTAAATCCAATGCTAAAACTAAAACTATCGAAGGAAATAAAGTCCTATAGCTTTCTTGCCTTTTCTTTTTCTAGATAAGGAAAGGGTCTGTTATGGTATTTTTTGACAGCACAGATGCCCCACCTTCGCAAAGTCCCAAGCATATTGCATGTGAATTATTCATATTTATTGTCAAGAATTCAAAAGAAGAACGATTCCAGTATATGACGAAAAGAAAATGAGTGGTTTCAAACCGTCTAAGAATGGCCACAACACAGATGATTGTCCACAGCCAAAACAGACATTAATGAATGATAACACCCAGTCCGACAATGAAAAGGATGTAGACACCTTCATTAGAATTCCCACGAAATGCAATGATTTGTCTTCATTGAATCGAAAAATCTAGAATCCACTGTGAATCATTTAAGTATATGAACACCTACCAACTTCTGTGATGTAGTATTATTTACAGAGGCACCTTCGGCAAGAATGTATTGTAGCAAATACCCCCAGGAAGCATTTTTATGCATTATTATTTATCTTTTGTTAGTGGGTTCACTTCAGGTGGCTGAAGAAGCACCAGCAGATGCATTGGTAGAGTCCTTCCCTGGCTACATTGGAAACCAGTCTTACAAGATATATGCCGGGTGTGTATTCCATCCTTAACCAGTTCCAAGTAAATATTCAATGTATATATGTATATATCAACGTAGTTATATGAATAGTTCAAGTATGTATTCAGTTTACTTATCGATAGTTCAGAGAAGTTATATAGACAGTTCAAGTTATATATACATTTATCTATTTATTCAATATACGTAATGCATATTGAATATCTGAATATATATATACGGGACAGTTCAAGTACAAGTACATATTCAATGGACAGTTCCCTTATACAACTCACACTTCCCATCTCTGCAGGCTGCAACCCTCATGGTTATTTCTCTCAAAACACTTTGGTATCGTCATGATTGTAAACTTTCTAGATAAATTGATTGATTATATTCTCTCCCAGCAGCCCTTTAAGAGAAAAGCAGTCTCCAAAGTATATATTCTTACTCATCAGCCCTGTAAGGCTAAAGAATCCCAAAAAGCACTGTCAACTAAGACGGGCCAAAAAGTTAAAAACAGTATTATAAGCATCCCAAAAAGCTGTGTATACTCAGATTGACAAAAGGTAGAATTATTCCAAAAGACTAAAGCTAAACTCCTGCTAACCATGGTCTTAGTGGCAAGGCTTTTCATTCAGGGCGTCCTCCTTGTGTTAAATTGAATGATTTGATTTGGACTGCACCCAGAAGAGACTGCATGCAACTTCCAGGCAAATTTGGCAGAATAGAAACCCCACGGTTATGGCTTATGAGCCTAAAAGTGATAAAAAGTTTGATGGTGCATTGGTGAGGGTTGCAATATACCAAGCAGAAGTTAAATTTTAAACTTAACTTAAATCTTGTCATGGAATATTTTCATTTGCTATCATAAATCCCTGTGCTTACTTTAGTTAATCATGTTCCGATCATTTTTGAACCATGACCTGCTAATTGGTGGTCCTTCACGTAACATACGATCACGTGTTCCATTTTCAAATTCCATGTTAATAAGGCCTAGGAGGTGGAAAACTTGAAAGCTGAATTCCTTAAGCAAAGTCAAGCTGTCATCTTCTGCATTTCTGACCTTTTCAGCTTTAGGTTTCCCTTCCTCTTGGATATCTTATATCAGTGGGGGCATCTAAAAAGTTAGAGACTGATATGAACCATAAGCTCTTTGATTATGATTGTACACAACCTAACTAAGTTCTTAGCCATAGAACTTGATAACCATGTTCTAAAATAATCCAGTCAAAAGAACTTCAGGCCAAGGGGCAAACATGCATTAGGAGTACTCACAGAATTTGAAATATTAGTATAGTTCATATGCATGCAGTGTGAACCATTACTAAATTGTCAAATTTTCAGTTGGGTTGATTGCAGAAACTTTTGAAATTGTAAAGCACTTCAAACAATTAACTTAAAAGGAAAAAGTAATGTTTTAACTTCTAGGTGTCTTATCTAAGAGCCAATATATTGCATTAGAGGCAAATTCTTTTAACTCTAACTATTTCAGTAGTTTGATCTATGGTTTCAATCTTCCTTTTCCTTAAATGATATTCAATAAGAATATCAACAGTATAACAAAGTTAGTGACTTAGTGGACATCAAACAGTAATTTCATCTTTAGTTGAAACAAAACCCATAAGTAGAGAAGATTTTAAACAGTTAAACCTTAGCTATTTTAGATTTCCAAAATCCCAAATAACAAAAAAGGTCTGTTTACCTTCAACCTAAAAGAACAGTAAATCCTTTTGTTTCAATAAAGTTGGACATTTGAATGTGTGGCTGTTTAAGCACTTCCAAAGAAAATTTAATGTGAGACAATTCAATACTTCTATTAGATTTCATTTAAGCAAAAGGAAGAATTAAGTCCATTCTTGTGGATGAATTATAAACAACATTAAACAGTGAGAAAATTTGCCTACAAGCATAACGACGATTTGTTTGAAGAGAGAATGAAGCAAAGTGCTAATATCGGCAATAAACTGTCTCCCATAGAAGCTGAACTATCTATTTGTGCCTTTATGTCCACCTCCTGCCATGGATGAATTACCTGTCCTGGAATAGTTACATAGCATAAACCAATAGATTGTGAACAAACCCATTTTTTAAGTGATTGATCCATAAATTTGAGGGGTTTTTCATGTACATCTTAATCTCTCTCACTTTCCAAAAATTTCCATCAAAATCCAAACTAAGTTAAAAATATCAACTAAAATGTTCTTGAAATTGCACTGAAAAAATAAATTTGGTTGTTTGAGTTTCATTTTCCACTGAGCTGAAAGCTCAATTTTGTGTCTCTATCATGGGCAAGGAATGGTCCTTGACTATTTGGTAGTTACAAGATGTATAAATTATATATTCTTAGGACATGCATTTACAAAACAGACCATAGATTTGGTGGACAATGAGAATAAAAATTACAGTCCACCTATTGGTCAGAAAGGAACAGGCCTCTTCATAAGGATAATTTCTATTTTATTGCTTGCTTGGCATAGATCCAAGTAAGAATCAGTTTTCCCAGCATAGTAAGTAGATACCCCACAGCGTGGAGCATGAAAACAAAGGATACACTTTCTCCTTCAAACCATTGAACATTTCTGCAGAATCACTCAAGAAATGCATTAAGGCCATCACCAAGAATACCTCTCCTGTGAATTGAGTGCCCATCAAAAGAAATGTCTGATTCCTTATGTAAAAACAGGGAGATATCCCTCCAGTGAAGGTAGCAACAAAAATAAAGATGAGACACCAGGTTTTGCTCTTATGTTAGGCTTTGCATGACCATGCTGATCAGCGGGTGAATGACTACTTCCTCTGTGAGCTGCAATCATGGAATTAGTGAGCCCACAAACATAATAACAGTTACAAAGAACACTTGCAAAAACTTGAATGCTGCATATATTGATTCATGCGAAACTTTCTACAGTTACAAAGAAGCAAGGAAGCAGGGATGCTTCCATTAGTGGGTTCTGAATTCAGTAGAGAACTTTGTTAATAATAAATATAGAACCTGTGAGTTTTTGTAACATAATAGAAATAATCACTAACAAAATATGAAAGTAATGGACAATTAAGCATTATCCAGAGTCAAGGAGTCAAACAGTTGACATAACTTTTTTCCTTTTCTTTTTCCAAAATATATAACTGAGCCTATAATTATCATAATTGAAACAAGTATATACAATACTTTATCATAACTATACAACTCAATTCATTTTATGTACAGATGCAGATACACACTCCTTGAAACCAAACTAATGACAAATGCAATAGATCTAATTGCAATAGTCATGCTCTCCCATAACAAATTCAGAACTATAAAGGACAATACATTCAAATAGGTAAATACATTAACACTTGTATTACAAATCCTTCTCTATTTCCTTCCTTTGTAATATGATGTAGAAGAGAGCATCATCAGGGTGATATCCACCATAGTTGCAACACTCGCCAAAAACTCAGCGAGTTCACAAAAACTTGCGAGTTTTTTTGGCTAGCGAGTTTTCCAGGCAATTGAATGCCGAAAAAACTCACCATACTTTCTGGAAAAATTCGCCGTACTTTTAGCGAGTTTTTCCAAAAAGTACGGAGAGTTTTTGAAAAAAACTAGTGTGATCTGGAAAATGCCCAGGTAGCCAGCTAAAAAGGCATTTTGAGTTATTTTTTCCATTCATTTGCGTGCTTTTCTTAAGGAAAAACACTAAAATGATGTGTTCCATGAAGGTTTGTGTGGCTTTGATGGTCTTAATTTGGGTTTTATTGTTAATGCAAAATGATGTACACCATGAAGGTTTGTGTAGTTTTGGAGGTCTTAATTTGGGCTTGGCGGCGGGGGCTCCGCCCCTCGACCCCGCTCTGTATCGCAACAGGGAATGCGCCTAGGGTGCTGCCCTGGGACCCCGCAAGGGGCGCTGCCCCTCGATCCCGCTGGGTGCGTTGCCCCCAGACCCCCGCAAGGGGCATTGCCCCTTGAACCCATTGGGGGCACTGCCCCTTGACCCATTGGGGGCGCTGCCCCCAAACCCTCGCAAGGGGCGCTGCCCCTTGACCCTGCTGGGGGCGTTGCCCCCAGACAGACCCTCGCAAGGGGCACTTCCCCTTGACCTCGCTAAGGGCGCTATCCCTCAAACCCATTGGGGGTATTGCCCACAAATTCCCATTGAATTCATTTGATTTTCTAGGTACTCTCCACTAGTTACCTTCAATTTTACAAAACACAATTTGCTATTTTCATTTTGTTTAAGACTATCAGTATCAGTGTATTGAGCATTCCACATGAGGATGCGATTTTGTATCTAATTTTCTTTCAAATCAATCAAATATAACTAGACTCAGCTTGTTTCTTCTATGTACTCATTTTATTGACTCATTGGATGCATCTTATCATTGAATTTTGCAAAAAAAATGCGTTTATAATGAAGTTTAAGCAATTTTTTTAGTTGCCGAGTTTTTCCAGAGTTTTTGCCGAGTTTTTTCCGTACCGTATTTTTCGGGCTTGGCGAGATTTGGCAATTGGCGAGTTTTTCAACTATGTTATCCACCCTACCACAGTATTATCTTCCCTGTGCTACTCCATTGGAGAAGCCTGACTCATCACAAAAAATCTAGCATTATGTGGTCGACATGCATGATGGAATCTAGAGTACTAAGTGAATCACAAACAAACTAACTTCCCTATATGCTCATAGAACAACTATGTGTGTCCATTGATCAGATATATTATGAAAGAGAGTGTTCATCAACCCAAGAAATGCACTTATAAACATAAACCAATTGCAAAAAAAATTCCAATATAAAATGTCCCAATAATCTCACTATGATATTTGGCCATTCAATAGGATAGGTAAACAATACCAAAAGACAACTTTGTAACTGGCATTTAGTCCTTTAAATTCAATTGAATAGTATATTCCAAGGTAAAAATTTTAATGATTACCTCTAAGGAATCCAATTTTCAAAACAACCATAATTTCCTAACTCCATTCCATAATAGATATTTTAGGGACAAGAGGCCTTACTAGGTAATTTAAGGACAAGAGCCCTTACTTCCTTATTTACAATTTTTCCCAAATCTACAACTCTTTCCTAAGATCTGATGACAAGATATTTGACAAATTTACCCATATTCATAATAGTGCATTCACAAATAACGATGATAACCATTTAATTAACATATTTATGCCATACTTAGTAGAGCAATGGCGAAAACCCTAGGAGGTGAAGGCGTGGGCGGCAACAACTCTAGTGCAGGGGAGGCCGACAAAGCTGAAGGAGAGGGTGACGATGGTGAAGATGAAGAGGATTATTGTGACCGTACAGGGTTGTGTCCAAGATCCTTTGCTGGGGCGTTGTCTTCTTGCTTTAGTTTTAACTCTAGCGCTGTTTCATATGTTGCTATTGGCGTTGGTTCTGAAGGAGAAAATATTTTGGCTTCTGAGGAGGAGTTTGTTGGCTGCTTAGAAATTTCTTGGTGCATGGAGGAGGATGAATCTCTTTTCAACATTCTCCTGGAGGCCCGTTTGAAAGCTAAGAAAGCTAGAATGTTGAACGAAGGAGCGAGCACAATGAGGAAGTGCAAGGGCACAGGCGGAACGAGGAAAAGTTGTCTGCAGTGGTGACAAAACTCTTCTATTGCTTGTGCTATAGATGAAGAAGAGGACGAAGATGCAGATGGTGTCGTGGAGGGTGAAGAGGTCGGTGATGGTGTTGGAGTAGAGGTCTTTGTGGGAGGAGATTTGCTCTCCCAAACCTTGGTTGGCTCCTCCTGGGGGTTTGATGGCAGTAGAGGAGGCTTTGAAGATGGTGAAACCATTGCTGATGTTCTTGTTGCTATGGAGGATGCTGCTTTTGCAGATGTGGGTGGCTCTGCTTTCGGTGATGAGGACTTGGCTGCAAGCTTTGATGGCTTTGATGTGGAAGCTGAAGAGGTGGGTTTCCAAGCTCATGAAAGTTGGGAGATGGAAAATGTTGATGTTTTAGATGAGGATCTACGCACCCTTGAAGAAATGTTTTCCCTTTTTTCTTGTGATGGATCTGGCTCAGATGTTAGTTCTAAGTTTAATCTGCTTGATGTGGAAGAGGAGTTCTGTTGTGACCTTTTTCACACATCGCCCCATTGCAAATGGGGACCCCCTAATTTTTGCTTCGTTTGGGTCTTTTGGCTTGTTTTTAGTTGGTTTTTTCCGCATCCTGGGTTTCTAACCTTGTTCCGGTTAGAAAAAAGAACTGTGAGGTAAGATTATGTGTAGATTTTAGAGACCTTAATAGAGCGTCTCTGAAAGATCATTATCCCTTACCGTCTATGGAACAAATTCTCCAAGCTATTACTGGTTCAGAGAGATTCTCTCTTCTGGATGGATATTTTGGTTATAACCAGATTCTAGTCAAAGAGGAGGATTAGTATAAAACAACATTTACAACAAAATGGGGCACTATGGCTTACAAGAGAATGCCTTTTGGTTTATCTAACGCTGGTGCCACCTTTCAGCGTGCCATGGATATGGCGTTTCAAAATTTAATTTAGAAATTTATGCTGGTTTACTTAGATGACATAATTGTATATTCAAAAAATGCAGATGAGCACTTGTCGCATTTCAAGCAAGTTTTTGAAAAATGTAGAGAATATGGAATATCTCTCAATCCGACAAAGAGTATTTTTGCAGTTCATGAAGGTAAACTGTTAGGCCACATAGTATCAAAAGATGGAGTTACCGTTGACCCTGAAAGAGTTAAAGCTATATTTGAACTGCCATTACCCAATCACAAAAAAGGATTGCAGAGCTTTTTATGGAGAATTAATTTTTTAAGAAGATTCATTCCTGATGTTGCAAATTTACTACAACCCTTGACTGCCATGCTTAAAAAAAATGCAGTTTTCAGTTGGACTAGAGAAGCAAAACGTAGTTTTGAAGAAATCAAGGAAGCTTTAGCATCAGCTCCAACACTGGTAAATCCAGATTTCTCTAAAGACTTCTTCTTATATGCTTTTGACAGCGTTAGTTCAATTTCTGCTATGCTAGTTCAAAAAAACAGTGATAATTTAGAGTAGCCAATAGCTTTCTTTAGTCAAGGAATTGCTGATTATGAAGAGAAATATACATTTGTTGAGAAACATGTTCTCGCTATGATCAGAAGCCTAAAGAAGTTTAAACCTCTGGTTTCAAACAACAAAATTCATATTTAGGTTGCACACTCAAGTGTAAAGGAATTTTTGTTGAACAAAGATCCGAGTGAAAAAAGAGTAGGGTGGATCACAAAAGTAATGGAATTTGATGTTGACATCAACATCACAAAACTTGTCAGGGGTAAAGGACTTTGTGAGCAACTTGCCTCAACCCCTGAAGATGTACAAAAATCAGAAACTGGTGTTGTTTTAGCTAATATTGATCACCCTCAAAATGTTCAAGCTGCTGCACCTACATCAGTTGCAGGTTGGGTTCAAGAAATGACTCTCTTTCTTCGTATTGGTGAATGTCCACCAGGTCTAGATAGAGCAAAACGAAGATACTTCAGATTGCAGTCAATTCCTTATGTCCTCATCAATAATATTCTTTTCAGGAAAGATCTAAATGGTGTTTTGTTAAGGTGTATTGATACTGATCAAACAGAAAAGGTACTGCATGAATTTCATGATGGAATTTCAGGTCACTTTGCTCCAAGGACAACTTCTTGGAAAATCATGAGAGCTGGTTACTACTGGCCCAGCTTGTTTAAAGATGCATATGCGTGGTCAAGGAAGTGTATGAAGTGTGCTTTGTTCACAAGAAAGGAAAAACTGCCTGCTATGCCTTTACGTCCAATTCAGGTAGAGTAGCCCTTCATGAGATGGGGCATTGACTTTATTGGACCAATTAATCCACCATCCAGTGCTAGTCACAAGTGGGTGCTTACTGCTAAAGACTATTTCACACGGTGGGCAGAGGAAGTAGCTTTGAAAGAAGCAAATGAATCTTCAGTTTTGAGTTTTTATGAAGATATAATCACCAGATTTGGAGTTCCTGACTCCATCATTTCAGATAATGCTCTTGCATTTGTTGGATTAAGAGTCACAGATATGGCTATTAAACACAGAATTCATTTGAATACTTCCTCCAATTATTACCCATAGGGTAATGGATTAGCTGAAAGTACAAATAAAAATCTAATCAGAATCATTAAGAGGACTATGGAAGAGAATCAAAGAATTTGGCATACCACATTGAAATTTGGACTTTGGGAAGATAGAATAACCCCTAAGAGATCAGTTGGTAATTCACCATATGTACTCGTTTATGGTAAAGAGGCTATATTACCTCTATCTGTAGAGCTTCCAGCTCTAGACATTGTTCACTAGTTGGAGATGTATGAAGAACATGACCCAATGTCCGTGAGATATGCAGAGCTTATGGAGCTCGAAGAATCAAGAGACAAAGCAATGAAAACTTTGGAATATCATCAGCTCCAAATGAAGAAAACATTTGATAAGAAAGCTACAGCCAAAGTTTTCAAGGAAGGTGATATTGTTCTCAAGTGGGATGTGCTAAAGAGTGGTCCAGGCAAACATACAAAATTTGACCATTTTTGGGCAAGCCTTTTTGTTGTTACTGAATGCAAGGAGCATAATGCATTCCAGTTATCAAACATGGATGGAGAAAAGTTACCAATCCCAGTTAATGGGATTCACCTCAAACGTTGTTTTGAGGTATGATTTATCATTGTACATATTAGGTTAGGTTTTATGCTTTCAATAAATGCTTCTGCACTTTAGTTTAATTGTTTTTTTTTCATTTCCTAAGTGCTGTTCCAGCATAGTTTGGTAGTTTTACTTCAGTTTCTCCTGTTTCAATAAGTTTCCAGTGTCCTGATTTGCTTCATGAGTCTCAAGTGAGTTGCAGCCATGTGTGAGCTGTGCTTGGTCTGTTTCTGAGGTTTTTACTAAGTGACTTTGAGCCCAATGGACAAGTTTTGGCTACTGGTTTGCATGTTTAGTAGGCAAACATCCAGCTGAGGTTGCCAAAAATGTTACCTGATTTTCACCTACAGGCTCAATCAGGCAGGGCAATCTATGTTTTAAATGTTCATGAAGGCCAAATAGGGACATTGTTGTGCAAGATTAAATCATACACCCAATGATATTTCTCAAGGAAGTCTATTAGAAGGCATGCCTCATTCGGATCTGGCATAAAACTCCTCAAAGAAGAAAGTCGCTGAGACCAGCTAAATGTCTTACCGACTAGTAGTGTGTTATACCCAATTGAAATCCTCATGGTCGCCAAGACATCTCGGTCATTGTAAAATTTCATATCTCTCTCCACTTGGGATGTCTCGCCGATAGTTGTTCACAAGGGTGGCGTCGGGGGGAATGATTTGCTTCGGGGTAATGTCCTGCCAACTGCCGGTGGTCTCGTCGAAGCGGAATGAGTTTGATGAGAGGTCTTCCCGATTGGAGGAGAGTCTTGCTGAAACAAAAGGTTTGATCTCAGGGAGAAAGATGAAGGGGTCGCTGTAACATCTTCCTGACCTGCATAAGGTCCTGTCAAAGTGGTCTCAGCTCACCGAAAGATTTTTTCTTCTGCATAATGTCTTGCCGATAGCGATGGACTTGCCAGTGGAAAGGGATATCCGTATGACCGATGGGAACTCGCTATGACCTCCGGCCGATAGTGATGGTCTTGGTGGCAATTTTGGGATATCGATATAACTCTTGTAGCTCGATATGAAGTCCCACCAACAGTCCTATTGTGACCTTTTCACACATCGCCCTATTCAAGATGGGGACCCCCTAATTTTTGCTCCATTCTGGTCTTTTGGCTTTGGTTTTCTCTCTCTCTCTCTCTCTCTCGGTATCTTTCTACTATCTATCTTTCCTGGGGTATGCCCGTTTGTGAGCTTAAAATGAAATTTTGACCAAGTTTGTAAAATTAAGGTTTTGAACTTTCCAGCCAATCTGAGGTCAAACGAGGTGAATAAATTGAAATATGAGGTCAAACGAGGAAACAAATTGCCCAAGCTGTGGAGCCACCACAGCTGAAAGAACCTATTCAGCCGGAACCTCAGGGATCGGAGGATACATCATCTACTCAGTTGGTGACCCATTCCTCCAGTGTGCGCGAAGTCTCGCTGTTTGTAGATCAGAGGGTTCGAATGAATGAAGCACCAGAGGCTGGAGAAGTTAACCAGCCAATGCCAAGAGAGCTGGACAACCAGAGTGCTAATGTTCCTAAAGATGCCGATCAGCCAGATGAGGGAGAAGAGACAGAAACAGATACCCACTTTGATTATGCGCTTGAAGAGGAAGATGTCATAGAGTCAAGGGTTGGAGCTCATGAGGAGAGTGATCAACACATTGAGATAATTGAGCCTCAACAGAATATTGCTCGGGAGGAGGTTCATGAAGTGGAGGCAACTGAAGAGCAGCCCCTTATTGTTTACGACGTTCAGCGTAATTGGCTCTCACATGCAATAAGGAGAGATCAGGACGATGATGCTGACCTGGCAATTGAGATGGAGGAGCTTCTAAATAGAACAAGTAAGTCACCAAAAAGGAAGAGGGCAAGAAAGTATTCGAAAATGGAGACTAATGAGGCCAGTTCACGCACCCTCCATATTGCCGTTCCAAGGGAGGATCATGACTTAAGTGACGCAATGCCAGAGAATTACACCATCACCACAATTGATTTGGGACATCCTTCTAGAGTGCAAGTGGTTGAGGAAGCTGAAAGTTCATTCAAAGCGTTAAGGGACAGGCTGGTGAAAAAGGAGGGAAAATATAAGAGATTGAAGAAGGAGCACAAGGCATTGGTTGAATATGTGCAACATCTAGCATGTCCGGGTGCTCAAGAGAACCTAGCGGTAGAGCTTCCACCGGATCTGCCACGAGAACCAATCAGTGGGCTTGAAGAAGTGAAGAGAGTTGTCCGAGAGGGAGGTAAATGGATAAGCGGTGTTCGTAGTGAGGCGGAGAAATTCATGGCCAACCTTGTCTCCTCTTTTCGGAGTGCATCTGGTATCCTTTCGCGCTTGGATGGTGTCGAGCAAGCTTGGGGTGACACCCATATTTTCCAGGATAAGACTATTCCTCGCCTTGCTATTCTGATGCGTGTGCCCATGCAAACTTTGATAAATGGAGTGATCCAGGCTGGGGACAGGTATGATTTTCTTGGATGGCATTCGGGTGCATTCACTGGGAAGGGCTTCTTTGACATGGCAGCTACAGAATCTTCCAGAATCAAAAAGGCGATGAGAAATATTCACGAGGGCATCCTCAACACATTGGATGCATTGTTCGCTAGGAGGCTAACTCATGAGGAGGTAGAGGTGGAAGGATTGAAGGAAAAGTTGCAGCCTTTCTTCTCTGAGATGAGGACGTTTTCCCAGCTTGACTTTGAAAACATTTCTATGTTTTCAACAATTATTCAAGGCACACAGGAGTCTATTGAGACTTGGAGAAAGTCTTGTGATAGGCACGAGCAGATGGTGAGTATTCTTGAATATCAGCTCAATCTTACTCTGTCGATTTCTGAGGAGGAAGTTGATTCGGTGTTGGCCCAATTCATAGCTTACACGGTCAGAGAAAAGAGCAATGGGAATGCGGTTATGGACGAGAATCTTCTAGAAGGATAGTGGGCATTAATTGTCCATAGTGGTCAAGGAGGAATCTGCTATTTTTGGGATCGTTAATGACGCCACTCCACCTTCTGGCGGTTTTTAGGGTTATTCTTGTCTAGGGTTGAGGTGGCTCGATCTGAGCCCTCCATTGTAATTTGATCTAGACCATCCGTTGAGGTTGGCCAGCTATATAAAGGGGAGTCCCCTCATTTGTACACTAGTAGTTAGCAATCAGTTGATATCAGAGCAGAATAGAGAGTAGACATTTTTGGAGTTAGAATAGTTTTCATTGCATTGTTTGAAGGAGAAGGGGAATTCTCCCTTTGAGAATTTTTGTAAGAGATTGTCACGAAAGCTAATCATAATAAAAGCATTTCATTGATGGCGAATTCAACTTTTGTTGTGAGTAGTTTGTGAGGTTTCTTCTTCCTTTGACTTCAAGTAGGATTTAATTTTCATACAAATAGTTAGTTATGGGTGTTCATGTTTGATGTAAATGAGCTTCTTGAGTCCATACCACTAACAATCTTACTGATGGTAAGTTTGTCCTACGTGGTCAACTGGAAAACTTTTATACTTAACGTCGATCAAGATTCATGTGTAGCTATGCATTGTTGTGATGGTACTTGCATTATTGAATCATGATTTGAACATCCTTTTTGTAGAAACCCTAGTTTCCCCTTTTTCTGCCTCTGATTATTTTTTGAAGGTTTTATGACGTTTTAGGTTTTTGTGTTGTTTTTTGACGTTTTTGCATAAATAAAGATGAAGGCGATTTTGCACAAGAATGATGTAAATTCTAAACAAAATCATATAGCTCTGGAAATAGCCAAGTCTATTACAAACACTGAATCTTATTCATTAAATAATCTTCTGGAGATGATTACAGTATAACCCAGTTACATGCAAAACAAAAGGCAAATAAATATTGAAACCTAGTTTTTGCTGCTTTTGAAGTACAGAAATGTACAGCTGCAATTAATAACCCTCTTCTCCTTCCTTGTGATGACTGCAGATGACTCCAGTGATGATGGCGCCTGTACTGGAGAATGTAGGAAGTCAAAGAATCAGGCGTTTCCCCTTCCAAACCAAGGACGGCTCAAGACTGAATGGTACGGCCAGGAAACAGGAGGTACGGCCTGGTAAGTACGGCTTCAGCAAGAATAATAAATTAATAAACTTATGCCGCCTTCTAAACCTTCTGAATCTCTTGAGAATGGACGCCTAAATGAATGAAATGCTCTGACTGCAAACAACTGAATAAACCTCTGATGATATTAACTTCTCTGAAGATCTGTGAAGATGCAACTTTGATGAAGGTACGGCCCTGCTGTACAAAGTACGGCTGCAAGCAGCAATTAATGATTTGTACGGCTTCTTCAAAGGTTCTCCAGAATGTTCATAAAATGGACGCCTCAAGTAAAGACTCCTCTGTAATGATGTTCTACTGAAACCCTGATGTTTATATCGACTGTGATGCTCTGTAATTCCTCCTGGATGAAGAAATTTCTCAATTGGCAATAAATCAGATGTTATTTCACATCCTCTGAATCGCTCTCACTGGAGATGGCTCGTTCTCCAATGCGTTCGAGTCTGAAACCCTAAAGCTTCGTCCTCTGGCAAAGACTGGCAATTTTCAATTCATCAAAATGTCATAATGGCCCCATTCCCCAGGCAAAAACCTCTTTATTGCACAAAAGTGCGATTTCCTTAATAATAGGGAATTTTTAAATATTTCAACTTTTAATCTTTTAATCTTTCAATAGTCTCTGTCAAATAATTATAATAAATTATAATTATTAACTGGCCCCTTTCTGATGATGGGCGCCCCCTTTATGAGAATCACTTAAGTTATAATTTAAAATTATAACTTTATATTATAAACATTAAATAATTAATATTTAATCAATATAATTAAATATTAATATCTTCCTCGTTAATCATCCGATCACTGTTCCGTCTGAAGCTGACGAACCCTGAAGTGATTCCGAATACTGACACAGCCATACTGCTAAAAATAGCAGGGGTCCCACACTGCCTGCCAGGAACTGCTAAAAATAGCAATTCTGCAAGAAACGTCCGAATGAGCCCGAACGAAAGCCAATTGATCAAAACTGCCAATCTGATGTTGAGCCAAGCTCCCAAACAACCCTCTAACCACTCTGTCAGCCTACGAGGGTCTCATGATAGGCCAGTCTCACGATCACTGATGCTCGCCAAAAATGGGAACATGACACTTTTTCTCCTTTGAAGATTGCACTAACCTTGTCGAAGCTGCCCAACAGGAGGCTAGACAACGTTTGGTCGAAGTTCATTGAAATTGGGCCTAACACCCTTTGCATTTAGGTTAGAATTTAGATTTTCGAAATCTCTCCAACCATTCAATTCTGTATACTTTGGTTAGTTTTAGGAAACTCGCACTTCAAAGCTAAATCATTCACACGAAAATCCCCTTCAAAGCATATATTTGTTGTTTACTGCAAGTATTCTGAACAATTGTGTAAGTCCCCTCGTAAGAACACAACAATTCACATCAACTAACTGAGGGTGTTCCAAGTATTTCAGAACCTTGGAGTTGAATGTGTGATCTATCTCACAATCTTAGCACACGGAATACTTTGATCAAGAGAGAATGGAGTAGCCCTTGGACAACTTCGTTCTGTTGATTGGTGCGGTCACGAAAATCACATCAATAGCTGGCAGGATACCGCTCTGATACCATTGTAGAAACCCCTATTCTCACTATTTCTGAAACTGCTTTTTTTTTAGTGTTTTTGATTTTTTTGTGTTTTTGCATGCAATAATAAAAAATGCGATTTTGAAAGAAATGTAAGCAACTACCATAGAACTAACATTTTTATATGCTAGATGAGAAGATCCTTGTATTTATTTGCAAATGATGATAATACCAACATAGGAAGAACAAGGCGTACAATAATAAGTTTTTAAAATAAATTTCTAGAAAAACTAGAACATGCCTGTAGCTGCCTGGAGAAGCTGAGAAATGGTACGATCTGCCCTTGCCATGGTTTTCCCCACTGTGAGATGATAGGAAATCATTAAGAAACCCTAGCCGCACCTGTAGAAGTTATTATTCAGCCAAGAAAAGAAGCGCTTGGCCCTAGATGGAAAACACGCCTCCTTGCAACCTTCTGTGACCTGTACGTCCAGCAACTAGCAAGCAATAAATTTGTACGGCCTTAAAAGATATGTCCAGAGCTTAGAAAATGGGCGCCTAAAATAAAGAATCCCTCCTGGAAGAATTCCAAACCAAAATACTGAAGATATTCAAAAGTTGAAGCACTGTGATAACTTCTGGATGAAGCTATCTCTCTGAAAAGCAATAGATCAGCTAATATTCCACAGCCTCTGAACTGCAAACACTGAAGATGGCTCGTTCTCCAATGCAAAAGACAACTGAAACCCTTGGCTCCGTTCTCTGAAGGAAGAATTGATCAAAGTCGATTTTCATAACATAATAATCTTTTTCACAAGTGAAAACCTTATATTCTTCAAGAGGGTCAACTTCTCTCCAAAAAAGCATCATTTAAATAAAGTTGAATTTTCACTTTTAATATTTCCATACTTTGCACGCACTTTTAATTATAATTAATAATTAAAAAGTGGCCCCTTCTTCATGTTGGTCGACCCCTTCCTTTAAGTCACTTAAGTTATAATATTTAAATATATTATAACTTAATAATATAAGCCTTTAATTAATTAATATTTATTTTAACAAACAAATATTAATATCTCTCTCAAAACAGGTCCAAACCATATTGCTAAAAATAGCAGGGGTGCTCTGCTGAGTGACTCTACTTACTAAAAATAGTAAGTCAAGCAAATGATGTCCAAACGACTCCAAACGAAAGCCAAGCTAAATGATTCTGCCAACTGAAGCCAAGCCAAGCCTCAACCAGACCCTCTATCCACCCTATCAACCTACGAGGATCACATAATAGGCTAATCTCAAGAACTGAGAGATGTCAACTGGAAGGGGACATTACATCACGCCCTGCCAAAGACTCTAGGATGGAGATTTTACTCAAGTGCCTGGTTGATGAATTTTCTAGAGGAAATAAATTATTTCTAAGGTAGATGGGTTGGAAATTTGGCTATGGCAAAAAAGGGATATCATGCTGGTTGGAAAATTTTATAAGGCAGAGAGAAATCAAACAGCACCCTCTAAATGCGCCATCAAGTTGGATAAAGTTTCTAAGGCACAAATTCAAGGTACACAGGAAGTAGAGTACAAGATGGAAATTTGGCTAAGGCATGAGGAATTTGAGGATGAAGTTTGCCAGAGGAAAAAAGATGAGCCCTATCAGATTCAGAGATCACTCAAATCTTGGGGGTCAAAGCATGGAGATCTGGTAAGTGAAAAGATTTTATATCATGAAGTGTTTTGATACTCTTCTTTTTGTTTGTTTTTGCAGGATGAACGTCGGGACCGGAGCACGATGACTTGAAGTGATGAAGCAAGTAATCCAAGAGGATATTGCAACCTTCGAAGGGAGATAAAGTTATGAGTTTCGAGCTCTTCCACGAGATCTCAGTTGCACCCAAAACATGAAAGAAGAAAAGTTGCAAGAAATGGCTAAGTGTTGGAATAACCTAGTATGTGCCCAACTCAAGTGGCAAAGAAATGTTTACAAAGCTCAGGATGAAAAAAAAATAAAAATGGAAACCCAAGCAAGTACTTCAAATTTGAAGAACAACATCAAGGAGGAAAATCATCATTGAGCACAACAAAGAAGTTGCCGCCTTGGAGTTAGATCAAGAACGTGCCTGCCATATCCATTCAAGGAGTTGAAGTAGTGGCGACCAGACTTATCGACCAGACTTATCCAGTTTGCAGTCAAGAAGAGGAACAAGAACAATGCGAATGTGTCTATGGACAGGAATCTTCTAGAGGATGGTGGACATTAATTTCTTATTTATTACCCCACTATTCTTGGTGGCGGTTTTTAGGGTTAGGGCTGAGGTGGCACAATTTGGGCCATCCATCTGATTGTAATTTGAGCCATCCATTGGACTTGGCCAGCTATATAAAGGGGCACCCCCCCTCATTTGTACCTCATTAGATTAGACATTAGATCAGAGATTAGAGTAGAGATAGGAAGATAGAGGGACAACTTAGAAGTAGCATAGCGTAGATTGATAGTGTAGTTTGAAGAAGGAAAGTTTTTCCTTTGAAAACTTTGTAAGAAATTGTTGTAAACACTCTCAATAAAAAAGAGTTTTCATTGATGATGATCTCATCTTTTGTTGTGAGTAGCTAGCAAGGTTTCTTCGTCCTTCTGATTCAAGTAGAATCTTGAAGTAGAATAAATTTCATTTCATGCATGTAGTAGATAGAAACTGTGGAATGTGGTCTTCAATTTGAGCAAACTTCGTCTATCCATACCACTAGTGGGCTCGTTGATGGTGAGTTCACCTTGCATGGTCAACTGGAAACTTGTGGACTTAACTTCGATTACGATCTTCATGTTGGTATGCATCGTCATGACGGTGTCTTCATTGTTGAATTGTAATATGAACACCTTGAGCTACTCTGAAGATTGCACCAGTTCTGTGGAAGTTGTTTGAAGTGAGGCAAAGCGGAGCCTGGTTGAAGTTTGCGAGAATTGATCGCCATGTCCCTCACCTTAGAGTAGATCATAGCATCTTCTATCCCTGCACTCATTTAAATTCCGTACTTTCTGGTTAGTATAGGAAACCCGTGCTTAATTGATAAATCTTTCGAACTTTCAAAATTCCTTTCTCCGCTGTTGAACAATTTTGTAAGTCCCTTTGAAATACTAGCAAATCACATCGAGCCAACTGAAACTATCCATCGCATGAAGGAACCTTGGAGTTGAATGCATGATCTTTCTAGCAATCTTAACATGCAGGAGATTTTGTTCAAGAGAGGATAGAGTCGTCGTTGGCAACTTTATTCTGTGTTGGTGCGGTTACGAAAAACACATCAACAGGAACATACCTAAACTATTGGTGTTGAGTTTTGTGTTCAGGAAGGTCATTTGTTGGGTGACCCTTTGTAAAATAGGCCTAATTGGCCTAGGTGCACAATCGAAGGAGTCCATTTTTGAAGGGTTCAATCCAAAGGAACCTACATTGATTTTTGGATATGTTATAAAACATGAAAATGAGTATCTAAAAATGTTTTTACAATCTTGATATGATTTTTGTATCAAAAGTTATAACCACTGTGCCACTTGGAAATGCTACTAGGTTAGAGGCTAGCATAGGTGAGTTGGCCTTAAATCATTGTTGTCTGATCTTTGGATGGTTGGAATGAGTTTTTGAGATGAATCTAAGCATGTTGAAATAATTTACCAAGTTTGATAGAGATTGGAGTCCATTTGTGTAAGTTGGAGCCCATGTTGCTCAAGGTTAAAGGATTGAGATTGCCTCAAGAATGAAGAATTCCAGTTGTGTACTTGATTATTGCCAAGAATATAGAAAGTTGATGGTGTGAACTCTCTTGCTCTGCATCAGTCTTCCACAACAATAAGTTGAGTTGTAAAGAGTTAGGAATGCCAGCTATCAAAAGGTGCCACCAAGTTAAAGTTGTTAAAGTATTGTTGTTGGGTATTTTCCTCTAAACACATAAGCTCCAAGAAATGACTAATTTGGAAATTGTTGAATGCTTACCTATAGCAAGTCTACCGATAGATGTTAAATATCAGTATCGTGTGTAGTTTTGGATCTGCCTACACATTTACTGGTAGCAATAGCTGCTCCCATTCAGCTGCAAGTGTGAATTGTGAATTGAGAGCTTTGCTATCCAAGACTTGCACAAGATTGCTGGTCATAAGAGTTCACAAAATAAAAGTTGTAGATGATTGCATAGGTTTGGGGCAAGGTGCTAAAAATGAACTACATATCCACAACATGAACTTCACAATGCTGGTGTTGAAATGCTTATTCTTCAAGTCAATATGCTAGTAATTGAACAACTTATACTTTAGAACTTTAAAGCTGGTTATGAACAACATAAATCACAACATATTGCTAGTGACAAGTTCCCTATGGTTGCTACATATTACTACAACAGTCATGCAAAAAATCATAATTTCATTAGCTTTCCCATGGCTATTATAAAATATTATATGTAAAGTGCCTTGCCAAAACTGATCCAAAAACACTAATTTTCTGCCTTTGAAATTTTGACAAACACTTTGCTTGCAACCTTGAACTTGCTGGTAATTGATTTCAGACTGTATTTGAAATGCTTTTGATGAATGCAAATGCAATATAATTGCTTTCCAAATGATTCTAAGCATCTACCAATGCCCCAAGATGATGTGCAATATGTTTTTGTACTTTTCAAATGCATAAACATGAAATTCTGATATAAAATGTAAACCTACAGCCAAGGGACATTTCTACAAACACTTGGCATGCAAACTAAACTCAATACATTGCAAGCATATATGAAAAGCATTTTATCAAATAATTATCATGCAATCAGCCATTGACATTTAGTCATACAATTTCCATGAAATCCTTATATCTCCAAACTGTTATTGCAAAGTATTTGATTGTATACAAGTGAAATGCAGTACATATATATCAGCCAAGACTCTCGGCAAACATGGAACATATGCAAAACTGATACAATGAGCACACTAAATAATTCGATGAAACCTAGTATGTAGTTGCAGCCTCATAAAATACTTCGAATCTCCTTTTTGGTGATGCCAATGCTCTCAACCTTGAGGCGCCTGATGTGTAAACCACCCAACAATGAAGTAGAATTTTTATCTGATTTTTATCAAGCCTCTAACCACCAATTCGTCCCCCTTGAAGAAGCCACCCCTGCTGCTTGGAAGGATTGATAAACAAAATTAATTCCCAGCTGTAAGCCCCTCCAAAATGCAATAAAAATGATTGTTGACCTCAAAGCAATTGATCCCTCCAATACCCATAAAAATCTGGTCACTTATTTGTGAGCTGGAAATGAAAATGCAACTTTCTCCATGACTGATCTGCAGACTGTAACAAAATTGCAGACCTCAGAATAAACCCAAATTCACTCCAAAATTGTCTTCCAATGATTGCAATAAGTCCAAATGAAGAAGACTGAAATATCTTCCTCCACTATCCAACTAGGGTTGGTGTTGTACAACCGCAATTGGCACTTAACCAGCTAGGTTTGGTCTTTCACAAACGAAGATTGGAAATCAACAAGCTAAGCATTCAGCTTCAGCAGTGTAGAAGAAAAATGTATTCAACTCAAGATGTCCAAATGCATAGCCCAAGCCTCTTTTTATACTTTTTCAATCTCATCACCAAGAGACTTCTAGAAGATTCCAGAAATATTCCTTAAATGACTTTATTATTTTATTGTTAAGTCACTTAAGTCACTTTTTATTATTAAATTAATTAAATAATAAGTCATCCCTTTTGATATTTTTTTTTATGGGAATAACTTAATAAATAATTAATTTAATAACCTCTTGATTTAATTAAATCATCAATTAAGCTATCCTCATAAATTATCAATAATTTGGACAACTTAATTAAATAATTTAATTAAATCACCATACCTCCAATTCGGGGACATGACATTATAGCAATCATAAGCAACCCTTAACCTATATTTCTTAAATATTTTATAGAAAAAATTATGCTTTCTTAAAAGAAATTTTAGTAACAAATCATGGTTCAACTATAACCATATTTTTCTTTAGTGGTCACTTAGTTTTCAATAGCTTTTACTAACCCTCCTCTTAGCTAGTGTTTAATTCAATTTATCAGCTTATTTTAAGCAAATTTTCATAACAATTTATTTATTTTATTCTTGTGTAGCTATGAGTGATTCCAATTAATAAAAAATGATTTTAAAATATTGAAACTATAATCATAAACTTGTTTGATTGGTTTAAACGAGTATCAATCAGCATATAGAATTCGGTATAAAATGGAATTGAGAGTAACCTACTTTGCAAGATTGAGAGCACATTAAATTTTGTTATTATTGTTTCCAATTGCAACTAATTATTTATTTCCAATAGCCAATTCTTTTTTTTAGACTGCAGGAATTGGGTAGCCTCCCTATAAACTACAGTGCACTTGGTAAACTTTTTTCATGTGACCGGTGACACTCGCATGACATGCCCTTCAGTACCATGGGGACGGGGGAGAGACTATACCTCGTGACCTCTTTCTTGCAACAAGATTCTTTAGCCAAACAAGCCAGGGCCCTCGCTCCTCCAACAACCAATTCTTGGACTTCTCTTACAAAGAACATTTTACCCAAGCAAATTGAAGGTTTAAACTAGAATTGTATACTTGTAAATAAAAATGTACAAAAATTTTACTTCTTTTAAACCACACACAACCCCTTCCCCCTTCCTTTTTCTATTCTCCTCCAGAGATAATAATAATCTTTTTTTCCTTCTTTCTTTATTACGAAGTATGCCTTTCCTTTTAGCTATGTGGGGAGAAGCTTTCAAAGAAACTCGGTAGTTGTCCTCTTTTCTCCTCTTTTTCAAGCAGCCGGCTGCCTTTAAAAATTAAGGCTTTTTTTAACATTAACATATCCTCCTTAGAATATTCATAGCTTTTGCTTTCAACAAAGTTCAATCAGATTATGGAAGCTTTAAAGGAAAATTTAATATTAAAATATGCTATTTAATAATGACATTAATATTAATGTCATTTTTATTGGTGCGTGGCAATTGATCATGCTACCTCAATATTTTGGTGACTTTGACAGCCATGTTTTCCCTCCAAATTAATTTACGAGGAAGTGTAGGGGGACATCGGCCCTCTTGCAGGGTTTGGGGGGATCATCCCCCGACGGGGGCTCAAGGGTGGAGCCCATGGTGGGGAAAAAATTACTCATATTTTAATAAAGGAGTTGGTTAATATTTTTTAGTTGTAAAATTGTTTTCTAACTACCAAAATCGGGCTTATTATTGGTTGGCTACAAATGTGAAAGGTCATGGAACTTGGGCTTGAGTGTCTATAAAGTCCCTTGTGAATTTTGACCTTAATTTTCAGTTTTGAATGTTTAGGAATTTTGTCAAATAGTTGTCTAACAAACTCCGTTCAGCTGGTAAATTTTTTCTTGTTTTGTTTTCCCTTTTGAGTGATGATGATATGCATGAAAGGACTCAACTAAATATGCCAAAAGACTGCAATTGAAATTAGGATGCAATGCAAGGTAATTTTCTGACTTTTCCAATGATATGATGACTGAAAACTCATGCAATTGTACAGTTACAGCAAGTAGACGTTTTCACAAACACTTCATGTGCAACCCCAAACTCCTCATTATATATCATAGCAAATGAAAAGATTCCGAGCTGATTACAAGCTTTGACAATGCAACTATGAGTAATTGCATCCACTGCACATTTCTACAAACAGTTGACCTGCACTTCTTGGACTAAAATATCTTCTCAAGTGCATATCGTTTCCATATGACATATAGCAATTACAATGCAAGAAATCTGATGTTATTCAAGAATGTAGACTCAGCTGTCAAGACGACTGTGTGACAGCAATACATCAAAATGCAACTAGATTGAAATGCAGATGAAGTTACAGTACTCTGTATTGATAATGATATGCTAATAATGAAATGCAATTACAAATTCAATGCAAATAAATGGAACTTGGGCAACGCCTGGAAGAAGCAAATGGCAGCAATAAAAACTCAATCGAGATCTTCCAAGAATTGAGTGCTCTTGTATTCTACTGGCAGCGACTGAGACGTTGGAAGGAATGCGAACTCCTTGGCTCAAATCGGACTTGACACTCCAAATCAAACTGAGTTTTTCCTCCAGTTAGCAGTGCCTGTAATGCTTGTAAATTCACGACCTTTCCAGCAGTAAAGATGTCCCTTGAATGATGAAATCGATATGACCAGAATTGAAAATGCTCCCTCAAAAATTCATCACAAAATCAAACTTTATGATGATTACAAATGATCTTCAAATTTTGCAATTAATTTATCCCAAAATTGAATTTCTTCAAACTGAAAATGATTTCCAAAATCTGCAATTGCCTTTCTCAAAATCGAACCCTTGTTTCCTTCAAAATTTGGTCATTGACCATTAAATTTTTGCTAAATCGAACCAGCAAGAAATAAATTCCTCCTCAAGTGAAATTAGTGTCAAATTACAACAATACATCAGCTGCTGCAACTCAATAATGCAATAATAATAATAAACCAGCTATTGCATCAATTCAACTTCTTATTCAGAAATGCAATAATACATCAGCTATTGCACCAATTCAAATCTTTCAATGAAGCACCTGTAGAAACCCTGGATGGATTCCTCCACAATCTCTAGCTAGAGTTGATCTTTCACAACTGAACCTGGTATCCTGGAGTCTTCAAACCCTTGGAAAAGCAAGCATTCAAGCTTTTACCAATCTGGTATGAAAAGTATAATCCAAAACATACCCAAATGCCAAACTCTCAACCCCTCATAAAGATTTCTCAATGACTTCCATGAAGCTTCTAGAAATATTAATATTTTATTCCAAAGTGAATTTATAATTTATTATTTTATTTTAAGTCACTTTAATTAAATTAATTATAAATAAAGTTACCCTTTTAATTTTGATTTATGGAGATAACTTTATAAACAATTAGTTTAATTATTATTCCCTTATTTCTCCTTTTAGCCTTCGGGAATAAATAAAGGCTAAACGATATCCCGGGGTGGCTACTGAGAAGGCGACATTACAACTTGAGTGTTGTGTATTAGCATGTAGCAATAGGTGATGTTGGAGGTGAATGTGAATGTGCACGTAGCAGCAAGTTATGTTGCATAGGTGAATGTAAATGAGAAATTCTATAACTTGGATTGTTGGATAATAAAAATTATAGAGGATGGTTGTTTCTTGGTGGACATAACCACATTGGGTGAATGACGTTAAAATCTGTGTTTGTGCAATTGTTTTTTTTTCGTATTCTGTTATTTGCATTATAAATGATGTTATTTAATTGCTCTAGGTCCTGCCTGTAAATCCTAACAATTTTATCCTTTTTAATCTCTTTTTTTTTAATAAATTAAGAGTATTTAAAAGGCTTTATTGGAATAAAATATTATTTAATAATGTTATGAATTTTATTTTTTATTATAATAATGTTAATATTAAAATATAATGCTGTTTTAATAATATTAATTTTTTTTTTTTTTAAATAATTAAATAAAATAAAAAGTTATTTCGAATTCTTATGTCAATTCCCATTTGGTTTGGGCTCATTTTGACAGAATGTTGAATAGAACTACATATCAACCAAAAACATTCTTGTGCTAGGTTTGGCTCAAGATGTAATGTTGACATAAGCCCTCCAAATTACCTAATTAGTTTAGATTTTATTCTTATGCAATTATATACAGGTAAAAAACACATATATTCACTAATCTTATTCATGCACTTATGCAACCTAACTACATGAGTCTAAGTCTATGTGTATGTGATTCTCTCATGACTAGTCACCACCACCAGTTAAAACCTTCTCCTCGACGATACTCACTCTTCGACATGAGAGTGTCATTGATTCTTGTCACACTTGCATCATTAGTTGTCAGTATAATCATTCTTATTTATGCTTCAGCAATACTTTAGATAGTCAAATTGTCTTTCCTAATTGATTATAATTAATACAATAATCCAGTGATTAAGCTAGGCTAACTAAACAGAATGTGACAGTTTCATTGGTAACACCAAAAGATGCTAATTTCACTTTTGGAAGTTGTTTCAGATATCTCAATTAGTTGATATGCATTGAACTTAAATAGTCTATTTATTTCAGTGAATTTATATATGGATTAAATTATTAACTATATATGAAATGGGAAGAGTTTTTTATGTATATAATAAAAAAAAAGTCCTAATTGGATCCATACACTAAAGGTTGATCTTGCCATTTTCTGAATCAGAGTGAAAATTTGATATGTAAAAGAGAGTTGAAATATATGATTCTTTAATGCGTATAATTTATTGAATTATCAAATGAGTATCTATTTATGGAAATAAGGTGCTTTCAGTTAAATTTTAGCTTTATTTTGAAGTTTCAATTTGCTTGCTCATTTTATTTCTATTGGTTGTAGTCTCAAGTCCCATTAACCTGCTTTGATCATCTACATGTCCCATTAACCTGCTTTGATCATCTACATACATTAATATGATATCTTTCTTTATATTGCTCAGGTATATAACAATCAGTGAGACTCATGGTAGAGCTCTCTTTTACTATTTTGTTGAATCCGAAAGAAATCCAACCAAAGACCCAGTTCTTCTGTGGCTTACTGGTGGTCCTGGTTGCTCAAGTTTCGATGCATTTGTCTATATGATTGGTTAGTTAATTGGAATCTTGAATTACCATTATTGTTTATTTTCTAATGCTCAAACATTTCCATTTTTAAAAAATGGTTTTACATTTTCCAATAAAATTCATATCAATACTAGGGAATCTGGGAAATAGGCATGCAGTTGAAGGACAATTCTATAGATCACCCAATGTTATTTATAAGGTTCCTCTTTTGTCCCATGTTATTAAGGATTGAGAATATAAATCAG
This sequence comes from Sequoia sempervirens, assembly GCA_007258455.2. Classification (NCBI taxonomy): domain Eukaryota; kingdom Viridiplantae; phylum Streptophyta; class Pinopsida; order Cupressales; family Cupressaceae; genus Sequoia; species Sequoia sempervirens. Next base: position 56,730 of record VDFB02293760.1, read on the forward strand.
GAAAACTATAGTTAAAATTGATTGCCTTGGATCTTTGTTTTGCCTCTTAGACTATATAAGATGTAACAGTGCCAAGTAATACAACAGTCCTAATATAAGACACCACTTTCAAGATTAGCTATCGATTACATTATATGTGATTCTCACACACTACTGCATTTTCCTAATAAATAGGTTGTTGACTTATGTCCCCAGTGTATTCATACTGACAACTTGAAGTAACAACAATTGTTTTCCTTATTCTTTTACTTATTCCAGGCCCAATGTATTTTGATCTCAATTACACTGGGGGTTTACCCAAGCTCGTTGACAATCCACACTCTTGGACTAAGGTCTGATTCATTATTCCTCTTTCTTTTAAAACATTCCATGGCACATTTTTATCTCATATATTGTTTACTCAGGCCAAGAAGGCCTATTAGACTGTAATATAACCCTAAATAGCTTTTTGCAAATTGGGTGTTTCAGCTTGGATCTCTATAATCTGTTTCCATATCCAGTTAACTCTTTCATTTGTAAATAATTACTGTAGTGCAGAGCATATTCCCAATTCAAGATTTTCTCGTGTACCATTGAATGCTATGTATCACAGGAGTTTTTTCTTTCGTGTAACATATCCACTAAATTGTTTTGCACTCTTAGGTGTGCAACATTATTTTTCTTGATTCTCCAGCTGGGACTGGGTTTTCCTACTCCAATACAACAGAAGATTCAGTTTATGGAGAATTTAAGATCGTCTCAGATGCATACACTTTCCTCATGAAGGTATTCAGCTCTATCTCATCAAAAAAAAAAAATTAAAGAGTTTCGAGTTTTATCAACTTTAACAGTTCCAATAAGCTGAACATAGTTTATTATGTACGATGCAGTGGTTTGAAGCATACCCTGAGTTTCTATCTAATCCACTATACATTGGAGGAGATTCTTATTCAGGCTTTATTGTACCAACGTTGACACAGAAAATAGCAGATGGTATTACATGGATATTATTTTCTTCAGAATATTTTATTCTTTTTCCTCTCAAACAATCTGAGGTTTCTTAATGCTACTAGTATTAGAAGTTGGCTATGAATTTTACTTCAATATTGCTCTGAAACGTGGAATGCAAATTATGAACTGCAAAACACTATGTTGTAGTGTTCTGAGCCTGAAATCTGAGATAAGTTTTAAGCAATCAAATATTTTTGTTTAATATCTGACATCATGGAAAGTGTTTTAAATCTAAATATGAGATACTGATGTCCCATACAATTTCTTTGTGGTAATATAACTTTAACTAATGCTCTACTAGTGGGGGATTCTATTGCAAGTACGATTCAATCTACTAGCTCCTTCTCTTGCTAGACTCCCACTCTCTGACTCCTCTTCCTTCTCCTCCTAGAATCTTCCTCCCACAATCCTCCAACATAATCCTCCAGCTTGAACACTTTCCTCCACCATGCCCCTCTAGCTTGAACGCTTTCATCTTCTCACCTCCAATCTCCTACAAGGCATCTCCTCCTCTCTAGCATTATCCTCTAGCTTGAATGCTTATCATCAAGTGTGCTCCTCTGATCTTCTCCTATAGGACCTCTTCTCCTCTCTGGCATACTCCTCTAGCTTGAATGCTTATCCTCTAGTGTGCTCCTCCAGTTTGAATGCTTATCATGTTCAATCTCCTCCTACAAGGCAGCTATTTCTTCTCCTTACTTCCTCCTACATTTCTTCAACGTGCCCCAGTAGCATCACCTATGAGATTACCACTCTATCAATTAATTGAAGTGGGAGTATTACTTCAGCATGCCTATCATGCTAAGGTGTCACTTGGGGAGAATTGAACCTTGGTCTCCAACATAAGAACCAAGTGATCCTACCACTTGACCACAAGCCTTTTGATGACAAATATTTAGCTTGGTATTTAATCTTTAATCAAGAAAAAAATTTCATATATTTGAAATCTATCAGATTTGGTACAAAATTCAAGTACAAAGAGTTTTGTGATTGTCATATCTATTTTTACTAGAAAATACTTAAAATAATAAATTAGGCTGGGATTTCCCATCAGTATTGTGTTTTGGAGAAATAGAGGACTCTGAATGGTCTATTAGTTGTGTAATAACATTGTATATGTTGCTAACATAACTTTATTCAGTAAGAGAGAACTTGTTGCATTTGTTTTTCAGATAAATATTTTCATGCTTGCTTTCTACCATGTATTTACTTTCCTTGTGACAGGCGTTGAAGCTGGTGCAAAACCAATCCTAAATCTTAAGGTCAAATTATTCAATGGAACTAAGTGAAGGCCAAAGTTCTTTTGTTCAGTACCTCCATTTTGTGTTTTTATCTGTGGACCAACTCTTTTTCTTGTATTACCATTTTTTCTGGATTAGATGGTCTCATAGACTGATGTCTTGAATTGCTAGTTTTCAGGGCTATCTGGTTGGTAATGGGATGACAGATAAAATATTTGACAATGCACAGATTCCCTTTGCATATGGAATGGCCCTCATACCAGCTGAAATATACGAGGTTTCTATATATGAGATCCACTGAAAGCTTAAATTTTGTCTGCAATTTATGCATTCTTTATGCACAAATGTTAATTACAAGGCAACTTTGTGATACAGCATGAATGCTAGTTTGAAATGGACTTTTTGGATAAAGATATACTATAATGTCTCAAATATTTTTATCATTTATTATTCTAGAAAATACTTGATATGATATTTCTGATATGACAGGCAACAAACGAGGCTTGCAATGGTAATTTTTCATCCATAAATTCTTCATGTCAATCCAAAATACGTTCAATAGATCAGGTGAAACTCACAACCCCTACCTTACTTCTATGACTGCTACATTTTAGTAATACAAATTTCCTGGTCTCTTTCTAATTACTTGTTCTAATATATTGTTTTGAAAAAGCAATTCTTTGCTCATCTCTATAAATTTAATATCCTCTACCCAAGTTGTTTCCCCGTTAAAGTGAAGCAAGAAAATGTAAGTGGTCAAAAAGAACCAGCAAAGAGATACGAGAAGTTGGAAGTACTAGATCAGCTTAATGAAACAAGGAGAAGAATGTTTACTCAAGTTCAGTCCACGAGGTTCACAGCTCAAGATGGATATCTCCAAATTCCCCTTCAACTTGGTTACAAAGACAATTCTTGCCCTTCTCTGGTAAATCGAATTCATCCTTTTTTTATCCAGAAAATGGGAGGCTTGAATAACAAATGCAAATGGTTTAATGCATCTTTGCACACAACACTTGCATTGTCCACAATGCTGAGAATACATTTATAACATGCAACAAAGCTGGAAATTTACATATTAGCGTGAAATAACATTGTGGCTTCATTTATTTATGCTAGAATCACTAGGAGATCTAAGAAAAAAACATCCTTGTTTGAATAAATTCTCAAGCTATTGCATGGTGCACTTTGCACTCAGGCTTATATTTGAAGCATATTATATTTGCAATGTAGCAAGATTTGATCTCCAATTTTCTTTTGGGCTTCTTGGATAGCTATCCAATACAAGAAGAGTATAATATTTGTTTACGCTTAATATTTCCATCTATGTAACATTTAGACTGTAGCTGTCTGTTCTTCATAAGGACATCCTTAAACAAAACATTTTTCCCTGGAATGATAAACAAAATGGAAATTTTGGTGTTTAGAGTTATTCACTTGCCATATTGATAGGAATTGTTTGTTCTAGATGTTTAATTACAACCAAATACTATATGCACTCTATTAATATAATGCTTTATTTTGTGAAACAGAACAAATACGACCTTTCAAATATCTGGGCAAAAAGTCCTTTTGTCAGAAAAACAATTCATGCCCTACCGGTATTCTCTTTAACTCACTCCCTACCATGGAAGATGAACCACATTTAATATAGGATGCTAATACCATTGTGAATTATTATTTATTATTTAATATATTGAGTTATGATCTCATTGTTATTTGTTGAAAAATGCAGGCAAAATTATTGTAAAATAATCTAATCTATAATGCCCACAGCTAAAATATATAAAATATTATTATTAATCATTTCCCTACAACTTCCTAAATTATCTCAAGGAAAACTAACTCCCAACTAATTACTAACTTTAGTCATTAAAGTGACTTTATTAAAATGTAAACCTTAATTTTTCCAACACCCCCCTTGTAAAATAATCTAATCTATAATGCCCACAGCAAAAATATAAAATATTATTATTAATCATTTCCCTACAACTTTCTAAACTATCCCAAGGGAAATGAAATATGCTAACCAATTTTTTCGAAAGATTTACACAACATAAACCAGCACTAGCCAACTAGATTAGCGTTAGCATCAAACCGAAACCCAAGGTTAAAAGAACTCGACGCCAAGAATGAACACTCAATCCAAATGATGGAAAGGTGTTGTCATATGGCGGAGAAATTAAATAACAGTACTTGAAAAGAAACTACTCAACGTCAAGAATATGCACTCAAGATCCCAATGAGGGCGAGGTGCTAACATATGACGGAGTGATTAATTGAAATTGAAACTAGTGGGCGGATAACCAGCCATGAAGCTACAACAATCTAATTCATCCGCTGCGGCGGGCATCCACTGAATAGTGGGGATTCACCACTTGAAAGTGGGTACAATGATATAACAAGTTCTTTCTCCGCACTGGCGGTAAACCGTCCAGGGGTAATTAATAAGAAATAAAACAAGTAGTTGCAGCAATAACATGGGTTGGATTAGTACTACTAAATCACAACCTTACAATTCAAAAGACTACAAAAACAAGTATTACAATGATAGAGAAATAAGACTAGAAGAGAAGAATGAATTCTAATGATGTTCCTTTACTCTTCCAATGATAGAATTATGATCAAAACATAAATCATATGAATCTGGTATAAAAATCTGAGTTCTGGAATTTCTTATTAGCAAACTGGAAATCAATAAAATGCTCATAACCACATCGGATTACCTCTATTTTGTGTGAAACCAAAGCCAAAGTGCTACAGGAAGATAGGTGTCCAAAATCAGATGAAGAAACAGCAACAAAAAGACAGAATTTATTTCTTACACGCTTCCCAATGCACCATGAATGGTACGGCCTTCTTGAGGGGCGATTTGGTCACTAAAAATCAGAATCATCAAAATAAAATCGCATACTTTGCAAGGAGGGTCGCCTAGGATCAGCAAATGCTTAGCAAAAATGCCCATAACCAAAATAAATTTATTCAAGGAGCTGCATTCAATTTTCACTTTCAGCTGTATGTGAACCAGCAACTCAATAATCTGGAAATTTCATCAAAACTTCAACTGTTGAGCACAAATCTGCTAGTCTGGATGAGAAGCAGCAAAGTCTAACTAGGTGTTGTATTTCAAACACGAAATTGGTTAATGGCTAGGAGGTAGCATCCTCAAAGCAAGGTTTCAATTGTCATTCCGACAGCATAACAGTATGATAACATGAATGGATACCAAGCTGGAGCAAAAACCTTTATTTTATAGAAGTTCATAAAACCTTTCAAATTCTTTAGAAGGCACACCAAAAGACACAGGAATCTTTCCAAATTTCCAAAAACAATTAATTCTTCAAAATGGCGTCCCTTTTTGCAAGCTAACACATTTCACTTTATTTAAAAATATAACTCCTTAAAGTGGCGTCCACTTTTCCCAAGGCATTAGGAAATAATTAAAATGTATTTAATACTTCATGAAGGCATCCCCCTTCCAAGTCCCTCTTTTAAACACAACTTAAAGTTGTTCTCCTAGGCCAAGGGGGTACAACTGAGAAACATGAAATTTGACTAAGTATAAACTCAACTCATGAAGAAAACCAAACCCAAAGCCAAACTGAAACTGATGGATAACAAGATGACTTGAGTTGAACTGCTAATGATGCCACTACCAAAATTAGACTTACTAAAAATAGCCATTGCCAAAAATAGTAAGTTTACCTCAAAACCAATAGAAAATGAAGACCTTGAAGACTGATAACTGCATACTGCCAAAATTTGAATTTACTATAAATAGTAAACTCCCAGAAAAGCCACAGAACCTCAGAATTGGAAACCCTAATTTTACCTCACACAAGCCTACAGGCTTCCGAAATAGGCTGATGAGTGTCAGAACAGATCACTGATGAGAAGGGGACATTACAGGAAACTAACTCCCAACTAATTACTAACTTATGTCATTAAAGTGACTTTATTAAAATGTAACCTTAATTTTTACATTAATCCATGACCTTTATTGAAAGAGGGAGAGAAATAGAACTCTATTTAGCAAATGCAACAAGAAGAAATAAGGCTCCGCGAAGGAGAAGAGGGGATTGAAACGAAGGTTGTGAAAAGAGAAGCTTCATAAGTTCATAGTGTGAGAAGAAATTAGTTATAGGAACTTCTACGATTTCCTGTAGATTAATGTAATTTTGTAAGCAAGTTTTATTGTGATATAGATAATTAATAAATTCATAATATATTTGTACATTTTTTATATTTTTTGCATATGGATTTGTCAAATGAATGTTGGGTTTCTAAATTAGACTATCCTTCATCAAACTCTTTGGTCTATATTGCATTAAGTGGTGTTAGAGAAAGGTTTTTCATTGGTGGGTAGGTTCTAGAAATTTGTTGTAGGTGTAAGAAGAGATCTTATAATTGCAAAGAGCTATGAGAGATAGAAAGTGGTATTAGGGAAGGTGTTTCATGTGTGGGGAAGAGGATATTGACTATCCTCTAAGAAATAAAGTGCTAGGTAGAAGGTGCGGGAATGCCCTCCATTTAGTGGAAAGTGTGTAGATGGAGTTATGAGAGTTTACATCCTATAGTGTCATCGTTGGGTAGGGGGCATATGTAGATTCTTGAGGAAAATCATATTTGATTGTGAGTGAGTGAGTAATTCCATAATAGTGTCTTCCACTTTTTTGCCTAAGCAGGATGCTCAAAAATCAACATTTTTTGCATTTCTCAATTTGTGTCAATTATTGAAATAACCCCCTTAGTTTTTTTTTGAAATTTTCATATACAAATTGCACCTGTTAAAGTTAGCCCAATAATCAAAACCAGCTGAAAAGGAACCCTTCACTTTCTGATGACTTGTTGTGACCTTTTTCACACATCACCCCATTGCAAATGGGGACCCCCTAATTTTGGCTCTGCTTTTTGGTCGTTTTGTTGTTGTCTCTCTTTTCTACTTTCTGTCTTTTTAGGATGTGCCCGCCGTTGAACCTTAACATGAAATTTGGCCAAGTTTGAAAATTGGGGTTTCCATCTTTCCATCCAATTTGAGGTCAAGTGAGGTGAATAAATTGAAAATAAAGACTAACACTATTGTCAGTGTGCTTCTAGCAGGCTTTCACTAAAATTTCATCAGATTCTGACTACTTACTATTTTTAGTAAGTGTGTAATTCGGGGTATTCTGTCAACATTCTTGAAGTTTCGATAGTCACACTACTTTCAGAGCACATCAAGCTGCTCGCGTGCAAAATTTGAGCTGAAACAGACAACTTATTATTTTTAGCAGTCCAGCTTCTAGAGCAAATTTCAGGGCTTGGATGCAGAGTTTTTCAACGCATGTCTGGATATTCCGGGTTTTCAGAGACCTTCGCATATAACATGCAAAGCGAGATGATAACTTTCAGAGTTCAGCCTTCGAGGCTATTTTTAGGGTTTGCATGTCAGGGTTTTCTTTGCATGTCTGCATATTCTTTGTGGGTTTTCGAGAGCTTCGCAGTGATGTGACATGCAAACAAAGGTAATCACTTATTCAGCAACTTGCTATTTTTAGCAGATACATTTCGGCAGTCGCCTCCCAGCACTTCAGAATCACAAACTGATCGCAATGCAACAGAAACGAGGACAAACGAAGGTCATTTGATATGCATGCAAGACCAATTAGGGTTTCCAGCTTTGGGACCCAAAAAGAGGGGTAAAAAGTCAAAATCTTTGAAAACTTGTGTATACCACCGCAATCAGTGTATTCCAAGCTATCTGCTGGTAAAATTTGAAAGCGAACGGAGCACTTACTATTTATAGTAAGTCATTTTAGAAACTGGCTAAAAATAGAAAGTCAGCAGTAGGCGTCGATGTCAACAGGCAAGTCACGTGGTGAGGAGCGCGTCATTCGAATTTCAAGTCAAACGGAGTTGTGGAAGTCATGAAACAGGCAGTTGCTATAAATAGTAAGCCACCTCCAGAAACATGCTATAAATAGTAGGTCAGTGCAAGGCATCAGCAGGTACAGGTCAAGCAAGTGATGAAGACCCTATGGCGCGAATTTCAAGGCGAACGGAGTTGCAGAGATTCAAAAATCAAGCACTTACTATTTTTAGCAGGTTGGTACAAAGGAATTAGGGTTTCCTAAAATCAAGGGTGAGAAACACGACAGCCAGGCAGAAGCAGTATCCAGTCACGATCAATACCCTTCAGGCAATCGGCACGCAAAATTTGAAGGCATTCTGAGCAATTGCTATTTTTAGTAAGTTGCTAAAATAGCAGGTATAGACAGATATCAGGCATCAGTAGCGCAAACACATCCCGAGATTCAAAACAAAGCAAAATCCAGCCTTTTGGAGCTTGAAATTAGCTTGAAATTCAAAATTTGGGAAACTTTCTAAAATTAGAAAGTTAGGGCAAGCTAGGGTTAGCATGAATGAATCACTCTAAATTTGACAAATGGCATAAAATTCACTGAAGTTAATAAATTTTCAAGTCCAGCCAGTGAAAAACACCTTTAAAAGCTGAAGGTTGGTGGAAATTCTCTAAGCACTTGAAATTTGAAGTTCACAGGCCAAATACACCTTGAGAAGCTGAAGATGAGGTAGGAAATTTAGTGAAGGCATTGAAAATGGAAGCTCACAGGATGATATGCGCCCTCAAGCTGGCAAGAGCCTTGAAAATTTTCTAAGTCTGGAAGAATGGAAGCTCACAGGTCAAAATGTGCCCTTAGCTTGCAAAAGGATGAAAATTTTACTTAGGCATTAAAACTTGATGCTCACCCATGAAAATGCACCCTTGAGGAAAGAATGAGGGTGAAAATCTTCTAAGTGTTAGAAACTTGAAGTTGCCTACTCAAAATGCGCCCTTGGGAGAAGATTGAAGCTCAAAAAAATTCTAAGTCTGGAAAATTGGAAGCTTGACCCCCCAAAAGTGCCCAAGGAGAAGAGGAGGTAATGGAAATTTGACTAAGTCACTGAAATTGAAACTACAAGGGGCTAAATGCCCCCAAGCTTGGAAGGATGACTGGGAATTCCTCTAAGTGTTGCGAATTGGAACCTCAGAAGGGGAAATGCGCCTTTGCCTGAAGGAGGTTAGAAAATTGTTTGAGTATTCAAAATTGGAAGTTCATGGTATAACATGCGCCTTGACTTGTGAAAAAGGGAGTTTGGAAATATTCTAAGTATAAGAAATTTGAAGTACCACCCCTCATTTGCACCCTTGAGGGAGAAGAGGATAGAGAAATGTTCTAAGTACTTAAAATTTGAAGTTCAAGGGGTCATATGCGCCCAAGGTCAAGGAGGAAGCTTAAAAAATTTAAGTACTCAAAAGTGGAAGTAGCCCTTGCTAAATGTGCCCTAGCATGGAAGGAAGGTAAAGAACTTTACTAAGTGCTGAAAATTGGAGGTTGACCTCTCTTATGCACCCAACAGCATGACGAAGCTTGAAAGTTGACAAGTCTGGCAAAGTGGGAGTAAAGACCCCTATATGCGCCCACCCAATGGAGTTAAGATGAATATTTTACTAAGGCATGTAAATTGAAAGCCTGAGTGGTCAAATGCGCCCAGCCTTGAAGGAGAAGATTGAGAATTTGTCTAAGGCACTCAAACTGAAAGTAAAGGTGGTCAAATGCGCCTTGGCTTGGAGGAGAAGCTGGAAATTTTCTAAGTGTAAAAAAGGTTAAAGTTGAGAGGTCTAAATGCGCCCTTCAAAAGGATGAGTTCAAAATTTCTCCAAGGCAAGAGCGAAATTAGAAGCAAGCACCTCCAAATGTGCCCTTGAAGAGAAGATGAAGATGAAAATATTCTAAGTCATGAAAACTAGAAGTTCCACCTCTCAAATGCGCCCTTGACTAGTGGAGGGAGTTGGAGGATTTACTAAGTATTTCAAAATTGAAAGCATGACCTCTTGAGTGCGCCTTAGGTGAAGAATTGGCAGAGAAAATTTCAAATATTCAAAATTAGAAGCTCAGCACCCTGAATGCACCTTTGACTTGCATAAAGACTTAGAAAATATTCTAAGTGTTATAAATTTGAAGTAGGCACACCTATATGCGCCTAAGGAACCATATACATGCAAAGTTGGAAAAATACAAAACGTCTCCATGCAAAGATGCAAGATGTGGACAAATAAAGGTCGAAGGCGTTGGAAGTAGGTCCACCCTGGCATGTGTGATGCGCCCAAAAGGTTGTAGTGAAAATATTCTAAGCATTGAAGTTAATAACCATATGCGCCCATGCAAAGTGATGAATGTTTTTCCTAAGTATTAATATTTAAAGTTTCACTTCCTTAGGAAAAATACGCCTAACTTGAAGGAGATGAAATTTTCAGAGGCACGAATGAAATTGCAAATGGAGAAGTCAGAGGGTGCCAGCTATACAGGGTCAATAAAAAAATTTTGAGTCAGAGCAACAAAATTCTCAGGGAGGATGAAGAAATGAAATAAATTTGATGAGAGAATATTTTCCTAAGGTTGAAATTCAAAAAATTAAATGAACCCGTTCATTGTATACCCATGAATTCTACACGTTCTGAAGAAAATTTTCTTCTGGGTATTGAAGATCTTTGATGAGAAGTTGATTTCCATGCCTTCTACACTTCGTCAAGGCTTTCAAGATGGAGATTTTTGATGGGCATTGGAATAATGAATTTCCTATGTAAAAGTTTGAAAAAATTTTCTAAGGCAAGGAAAAGGATGTTGAATTATGTCGCCTTGGCGGATGAATTTGAAGTTGGGTACCTAGATATTTTTTGATCGAGTTCCTGATGAAAGCATTTTGCTTGAGTCTGAATGAAGTATGCCTAGGCAGAATGCAAGATGGGTTGGAAATTTGGCTAATGCGTAAAAAAATTTGAGGATGAAGTTGGCTAGTGAGGACGATGAACCCTTGGAAGTCAAGACATGAAAATCCTGGTAAGTTGAGTTTATATTATGAAGTGTTCTAATACTCTTCCCCTTGCTTGTTTTACAGGAGGAACATCGAGACCAAGCGGTGATGGCTTAAAGTGATGAAGAAAGTAATCCAAGATGACATTTCAACCTCGAAGGAAGAAAAGTTGCAAGAAAATGGCCAAGTGTTGAGACTTAGTGACAGAGAAGAAATATTTTCAAAGCTCAGGATGGAAGAAAAGTGGAAACCCAAGCAATTCAAAGTTGAAGAACAACGTGAAGAAAAAGACCAAGAACAGTGTGAACGCGTTTCAAAGATGGAATCTTCTAGAAGGATGATGGACATTAATGGCTCATTTATTAGCCCACCCCTCTTGGTGGCGGTTTTTAGGGTGAATCTTGTTTAGGGCTGAGGTGGCACAATCTGGGCCATCTAGCCGATTGTAATCTGAGCCGTCCGTTGGACTTGGCCAGCTATATAAAGGGGGAGTCCCCCTCATTTGTACCCTAGTAGAATTAGAGTAGAAGTTAGAATAGAGAGACAAATTAGAAGTAGCCTAGTATAGATTGATAGAGTAGTTGAAGAAGAAGGAAAGTTTTTCCTTAAAACTTTGTAAGAAATTGTTGTGAACACTCTCCCAATAAAAAGAATTTTCATTGATGATGAATTTCATCTTTTGTTGTGAGTAGCTAGCAAGGTTTCTTCATCCTTCGATTCGAGTAGTGACTTAAAGTAGAATAAGTTTCATTTCATGCAAGCAGTAGATAGTAATTGTGGAATGTGGTCTTCAATTTGAGCAAACTTCGTCTATCCATACCACTAGTGTGTTCGCTGATGGTGAATGCGCCTTGTGTGGTCAACTGGAATATCATGTACTTAACTTGGATCATGATTTGTATGTTTATATGCGTCGTTGTGATGGTATTTTCATGCTAAGTTGTGATCTGAACACCTTGAGCTACTCCTTTGAAGATTGCACCGGTTTTGTGGAGCTATCCGAAGCGAGGCAAAGCAGAGCCTGGTTGAAGCTTGTGAGAATTGATCGCCATGTCCATGCCTTAGAGTAGATTAGAGCTCTCCAAACCCTGCGTTTTAAATTCAGTACTTTCAAGTTAGTTCAGGAAACAAGAACTTCATAGAAAAATCTTTCGAGCATTTGAATTCCTTTCTCCGATGCCGAACAATTCCGTAAGTCCCCTTGAAATACCAGCAAATCACATCGAGTCAACTGAGACTATTCGCACTAAAGGAACCTTGGAGTTGAACGCACGAACTTTCTTGCAATCTTAGCGTGTGGAATACTTTGATCAAGAGAGAATAGGGTAGTCGTTGGCAACTTTATTCTGCGTTGGTGCGGTCACGAAAAACACATCAACATGACCAAGTTTTCGATGTGGGCAAGGTGAGAGCATACAGTGCAAGGGGATTGTTAGCTATAAATTGGAAATGAATGAACAATGTTGTAGGGCTGACCATTCTGAAAAGTAAATGTTGAAAGTAAAGTAGGCGGATAACCGACCATGAAAGCTCGACCACTTATTTAGCGAGAGCAAGAACTACAACTAAATACTGAAAAGTAAACACTCGACTGCTTATTTAGGAGGAGTGAGAAATTACAAAACTATAAAATTCTAAAAGTAAATAGTTGATCAGTACTATTGAACCAGCATTATTTTTTTTTTATTAAAGGGGTAAACGCTTTTGACCGGAGCTATGAACCGGAATACAACCATTCAACAATACCACACCCCAACAGGGTTTGAACCTTGGTGGAAAGAACAACAATACCACCATTAAACCAACACACCATGCCAATACCGGCATAAATTAAAGTTTAATATTAAGGTTTGGGCCTTGGTTGTTGGCACTACAGGCAAGAAGCCCCACCAGTTCACCAAGGAGCCTCCCCTTAATACGAGGGTAAATAACAAACTCCATTGTTGACGCGGTAGAGAGTGACCCCGCGAGGTTTGAACCTTGGTTGTTAGCTCTATAGGAAAGAAGCCCCACCATTTCACCAAAGGGTCGCCCCCTATTGAACCAGCATTACAATATGCCCTTAATACAATGATTTTTTGATGATTTTTTGCTCTATCTTCAATACGATTGCTTTACAATGTTTCCGATTACAATTATGAATGATAACATCAAAGGAATTGAGCTTCAAACTGAAATAACCAGGTCTGATAAGAAAAATGCAGCAAACTGATACACAAACCAGCAAATTATGAACACACCAAAATGTTCATATCTTTTACAAGACACTTCTGATTCACTCCAAATTTAAAGAAAACTGATTATATGAGCCAAGCGACCAAATCAAAATAGAAATGAAGATGCAAATAGCTCTCAAATGCCCAGCACGAATTCCAATGCACAAAGACAAGGGAGTGGCCTCTAGAAGAGGTCAACCTAGTCTTAAAATTCAGCCTCTCAATAATAAAATCTGCAACTTTGCAAGATGAGATGCTTAGGGCATAGATTTGTAAGGAGCCAACACCCAGAATGAAATAAAATTCACACAAAGAGCTATGAATGAAAATCACCTATAGCCATTTATGAACCAACAACTACAAAACTGAAAAATAATATCAAAAACCTTCAACAATGAAGCTCAATCGGCAATCTCTAAATGAGAACCAGTCCTCAATCAGCTAGGTGTTGTCTGTCAAACACGAAACTGATAATTTGCTAGGAGTATGCATTCCTCGAAGCCAAGGGCCTGAAATCATTTTAGTAGCACTTCGTCGTCAATAGCAATGAATACCAAATGAATGAGCAAAGCCTCTCTTAAATAGAACTCTGGGGTGACCTTTCAACTTCCACCTTTTCCCTCCAGAAGAGACGCCCAAGCAAAAATTAAATATTTTGTTTTTTAAAAACACTTATTCCTCCATCTCTCTAGGCATCCAAGGCACAAGGATAAATTTTTAACTTTTGAAATATTGAATTACCTCTTAATGAGGCTTCCACCCTCAAAAGCCCACCTTTAAAAACAACATCAAGTCATTAAACTAGGCCAAGGGGACCAAGGACAATAATAAAATATCAAAATGACTTAATGAATCCTCAAATGCCAAAATGAGCCAAAGAGTGCCAATGACCAAAATACTCGTTTTTCTCTGCCCAAAATAGAAATCACCCTGAACTACTACCAACTAGAGCACTGCCAGAAATAGAACTTACTAAAAATAGCATGTTGCTTGTTGGGTGAAAATTATGTAATCAGCTTTTTGATAGATTACACAACTTGGACTTCAGCCACAGCTATGTGAGATATGAATCTCTCCTCTCGGAAAGGGGAGGCGCCCTTCTTACTGCTAACAGAAGCGATAGTAAATCAAACAAGTAATTACAAAATGTACACGAAACTTACGGAGTGGGGGGGGTGTGTTACATTCATCCTTCTCTCTTTTTTCAGAGAAGATGTTTACAATGCTTCATCGTTGGGAGTTTACAATTCTTGATAACCTTAAACTAACAACTAGCAGTAATACCAATACCTCTATCTCGTCAAAGCGAAGCGTAGAGATACCAGAAGTGATTAATAATAAACAAATAAAGTAAAAAGGGAAAGCTCACGAAGGCACAAAGTCGTTCCGTAGCTTTTTCAATGTTGGATCTGTGCAGATGTATCGTTTGTCACATTAGAAGCACAAAGTCTTCTTAGACGCAGCAATTCCTCGAACAGCATGAACGGTTACAAGCACAAAGTCTTGTAGATCATACAACAAAAGTATCAAATAGCACGAACGATTACAAGCACAAAGTCTTGTAGATCCTTCGACAAAAGTATCCAAGAGTATGAATAATTACAAGCACAAAGTCTTGTAGATCATCCAACCAGAACATGCAAGAGCATGAATGATTACAAGCACAAAGTCTTGTAGATCATTCAACCAAATGATAAACAGAAATACAAATGCAATCTAAATAATAAATGTAACACAAAGTTTACATAAACTACTTAGAGTCCTTCAGATTCTTCAAGCTAATCACCACCAAATAAGATCAACTCACAAAAGTATCGAATCCAACGCAAAGTTTGGCTTGCAATCCTTTTCTTTATTAATCGAATCTCATTCACAAAGCATGAACACAAAGTTTCACAAATTTGCTTCAAAAAGGGCAGCACTTCATTGCAAAACACTAAAGGATCTAATTACAATGAAAATCCCTCACATTATATAGAAAGAGGGATGAGCAAAAATAGGAAAGGGATTGAGAAAATCAGGGAAAGTTAGGTGAGCGATTTTAGGAGATCTCACCTAACTTTGACCAAAGTCAAAGTGTAATTTGTTTTCAAAATATTACATCTTTGGACTTGGTGTAATTACAATTTACAAAAAGACATTCGAAAATGTCGAAATATTTACAAGATGCATAATGGGATGCACCGGAATGTCTAACTCTTGGAGAATAGGGGGCTGCTTCGTTTCTTTGCTTTTGCATTGGAAGTCTTCAAATTTCCTCCTAGTCTCTGCGAACTTCTCATCTGGACCAACGGTGTAATCCACAATGGTGTGAATTCTCGTGATCAATCTCATGGCGATGAGTGAACCTTTTGCACCTGTCAAGATGCGTCTTCAGGTTGTCCAATGTGAGCCTTGTATCACAAATGATGTTCATGAAGCTTAGAAGTCTAACTGTCAATCAAATTCATGATGGCTTCCTTGAAGATCTGGGATATTTCTGTGGCCGGCAGGAAGATACAATTTTCCTCAAGAAGTTGACCAGGCAACTCTTTGATACCTTTTTCAAGAATGGCGCGATGCCCGTCGACATCTTCCTGTACTTGGTGGAGATCTTCTGTAAGAGATTGAACCACTTGAATTCTGTGTTTCAAGGATTCTCTTACTTCAACGAACTTTTCTTTGTCAGGAATTACCCCAACCTCCACCAATTTGCTGAGCTTTACCTGTTTCATTTCCGACCATGACAACAGGCATTTTTCCATGTCTCTGGGCTCCTGGGAAAGTACACTCTTTTTTTTATCAAGCTCTATGGCGAGCTTGGCCAACAAGGTAGTTTTCTCATCCGCAGCTAATATAATCTGAGAACCGTGTTCAATGATCTTCTCAACAAAATCATATAACACCCTGCCTTTGGAGGCGAACTTCTCAGCTTTCTTAACAGCTAGGTCTTCAATATTTACCACTGTCAGCGGTTGTCCATTACTTGGAGAACTGGCAAGTCTCTTTACAACAGTGGCATAATGCTTTGCCCTCTGTTTGTACATGTTACGAGCTTGCTCTACTTTATCCAGCCTTCCAGCCAAGATATCCAAAGTGACTTGCGCATCGGCTTTTGCACTTTCATTGGTAACCTTGCCAAGCTAGACCTTTGTTACTGTGTAGTCCTCCATATTGACATCACCTTCTTCATTCGGTGGTATGCCAATTTCAGCATACTTGTGGCCAGACTTATCAACGTTCAGCCTTGAGTATACCTTTTCCTTTTTCTTCCCTTTGGCTTTTGGAAGAACTATCTCTTCGAGGTCGAGCTCCTTGGAGAAATCATTTGCTTTTTACGCTTCGACACTTGAGATATTAGCCAAGGAGGAAGAAAAGAAGTGTGAACTTCTGGATTTACTATCAATTCAGTCGCCATTGCTACTTCTGAAGTTATTGTCACATCTGAACTTATCATAGGTATCGTGACAATCGGAGAAGTGTCTGTCATCATTGCTCCTGTAGTTGACACATTGAGCTAATCACACATTGACTCATTCATGAAACGATTGAATTCATTTTCAGAAGTGATATCATACGTTAGTGAAGACAAGCTAGGAATGGACGATGGAGGGCTTGACAGTATATCAACCGTATGGATGCTTGTCACTGAAGGAGTATCAAGCTGGGTTGATGCTGCAGGGATAGGAGATATCTCGGCTGCAGGAATGCATGTGGTAGGAATAGGTGACGAGGGAATAGGAGGTGGAGTTCTTGAATCTGGAGGGGTATGAGGAACATTTGAAGTCACAAGCGATGATGTGCTGGGAATTTCTTCAACTACATTCTCAGGAGGAGAAGTAGTTCTTTCTTGAACATGTCCGGGTTCCTGTTGATCACCCTCTTGTCTCTCCGATTCTGGTTCACCTTCAAAATCACCTTCAGATCCTTCTTCAAAATCTTCATCAGACTCTTGCCCGCTTTCAGAAACCTCTTTGGCATTGGAGTCTGTTTCTGCTGAATCTTCATCTTCAGCAGATTGGTCACTTGAAGTTTCTTCTTCATCGGAATCTATCTCCTCTAGAATAGGCTTTTTACCCTTAGAGCGAGAGGGATTAGATTCCGTGATTTCTGTCTCTCGGACAGCCTGGGTATCTTTCTTGCCAACAGTGAACTTGATCCTAGGACCTCTTCGTGAAGAAGTGGGAAGGGCCGCTGATTTATTCTTGTTGCGGAGTTCTTGCTGTTGGCGAGCTTCTGCTTCGGATTCCTCTCCTTCTGAGTCTGTTCTAAAACTTTTCATTGCATAACCATGTTTATGTAACCATTCTTCTGTGTTGGCTAGGATTGGCCTCAACCTTTCTCTCATGCTGGTAACTTCTTTCCTAGACCATTGTATTGCAGGCAACGGCCTTTTAGCAATGCCTTGCTCATCATAGACAGCATTCATGATATCACCTGGATCTTCAAAATCCTCTGGTAGGTCAGCAATACCAAGATCTCTGATTTGTTGAACAGTCAACCTGCAATAGTCCATTTTGCGAATGGCTTCTTCATCTCTGCAATCTGCCCAGATGTCCTCAAAACGGTACCTGTGTTGGTGACCCTTTTGCAACTTTTTTTGACATCTCGGTAGTCGAAATCAAACCTATACCTGTAAGTTTTGATGGTCATGATCTGCATTTCAGCATAGACAGACTTAGATTTTTGTGCAGTTTGGATAGTATATCGGTCGATGGTCAGTGGGAACTTGAACCCACGCTTGTGGTTGCTTCTTCGTTCTTTTTGCACTAACATCAACTGTCTGCATGTTTCCATGAGAACCCACTTATCTGAAGGATAACGTGGTAGCATGTAGGGACAACCAGTGTAGCATCCTACTCTCAAGTAAGTAAAAGTTGGGAATTGAAGAAATATGCATCCAACTTTACTTACCACCTTATAAGCCTCATCAGATACTCTTCTTCTTTCCAGAGCTGGATCAAAATTGAAGAGCAAAGGTGCAAAGAAAGCATCAGTGACCCGTCTGAAATGATGAAAGCTTTCCTTCAGCTCCAATTGATAGAAATATTTGTACACAAGCACCATCATCCGATTCCCTTTTGTAGATAGACCTAGGAATTGTCTCATTACAGCCGCCACGTACACCAGGTAAGAAGTCATGTAGAACTTCAATGTAGAAGGAGCATTGATCAATTGCTCGTGTATTTCATCACTGATTTGTTTGCCTTAGTCAATATGCACCTTCTGTCTTCTTATGATCCTGATGTATTCATACATCCAATCGTGAAAAGTGGATGATTCCGGCAAGCCTTTCACCCTGCTTAGAAATGTGATCATATCCTTGACGTCATCTTTGAAGTCACTTCTCAGGAGTCCTTTCGGCCATCTGGAAACAGATGATCTAGGCTTCTTTAACCATTGATTGTTTATCAACTGTTTAGCTTTATTGGGATCAGCATCAAAGATCTCCTGTGCTTTTGACATAGAAATATCAATATATTTCTCCATATGAGGGACCTTGAAGACAATATCAAAGAAATCAGGGTCGAGTCTCAGAATCTTGTGCCCGAAAGAATCGATCACACTCCTACTTTCTCTGATGTAATGAGACGCCACCTGAAGAACAAACTCGGTGTTGTGCGCAGCTGTAGGAAACATTGCCACCAAATGGAGGTTGCTATGTACGATCGCTCTCATTGAATCAGGAAGAGGCTTCGTCTCGGTTTGCTCTGCGAAGTCAACCAAGTCTTGATGACCAACCTCCGTGTCTTTTATCTCTTTGACCTTGGAGAGCACTATAGTCGGCGGATAGACACCTTGATATTTGTACTTCATCTTGCCTTTTGCTTTCGAAGAAGAAGGAGGCTTAGTAGCTGTCATCAAAAAGAACTGGAACTTTGATCACTCTTGACTTGACAATCTTTGAAAAGAGACTGCAATCCGTTTAGCCAGAACAAACATTAATTGTTAGGAAACATAGGAAAGAGCGAAATGAGCACGAGGATGGGAAAGCATGGAGCGGATGACGAGGCACGCAAAACGATGCACTAAGGCAGAAAAACAAGGCTCAGTAGTGCACTGGTCGAAAATGAAACTCATTCAAAAAGGATTGGCGAAAACTTGGAAAAAGTGTAAGGGCGCCAAAATTCAGCGCCCTTACATCTCAGAAAAATCACTTTTGATGCAAGGGTGCTAAATTTTAGCGCCCTTACATTTCTTTAGAGTTAGAAAAATAACATGTATTGCAACATGTCATGGCGCTAAATTTTAGCACTTCAGCATTTTGAGCATATTTTGAAAAGCAGATGTAGGGTTGGATAAAAACAGGTCTCATGCTTGGCAAGGCAATTGTTTGTAACATGAAAGCTTGGAAGACAATTTTATTTGCCTTTGGGTAGGGTTGCATTTCACATCATCATTATATACGCATTCAATTCCTAAAGAAACTCACACGCAGAAACCCTCTTTGAGATTACAAAGTTCGCATCAAAACGAATGAAGAGTTGCGACATGAATGACGTGCTTAACAATCACAAAAACGTTAGAGAGAAAAGCAAGATGGAAAATGCAAAGGTAAATATAAGTTCGCCATTCAAAACGCGATGAAGACAAAAATGGATAGAAAAAGCGAAGGTAAAAATGCGAATGAAGAGGAAAACAAAACAAAAATGTGTATGTTAATCTTGAACAAGTACAAATGACAGAAGAATAAAGACAAAGTAAAACGACTTACCAGAATGAAACGCGAAGATTGCTGAAGAAATGAATGGCGAAAATCTTCAAAAACATTTTTTGCAATTTGAGAAGCACTTTGCCCAACAAGAGGAGAGAAAAGAATCATAAAATACAAACAATAAAAATGGAAAATTCATACTTTTAAGTGAAAAGGAAAATTAAAAACCTAACTCAAGTCGAGCAATAAATTTAGGCACAAAAAGTGGCATGATTGACGAAAAACGCGAAAACATGAAGAAACGTGCCAAAGCCATGAAAAAGTTTAAGTGGCGAAGAAAAATGTAATGGTGCTAAAATTCAGCGCTATTGCATTTTTAGAAATTTCACTGCATGCAGGGGCGATAAATTTTAGCGCCCTTGCATTTTCCAGACTTAGCCAATTTTGGCTTCAGGGCAGGAGCGCACTTTTTCAGTGCCACTGCATTTTTCGTAATTTACTAAGTACGAACAGTGAAACTTTTTGAAAGATCTCGTTTCGAAGGTCTTCGCGAGGCGAACGAGGGGGAATGCTCGAATTGACTATTCGAGACTTAGGAATGTATTTCGAGGTGGCTTGAAAATCACTTCGTTATGCGTACTTGAAATTCACGAATCCTAGGAAACGGATAAGTTTCGTAGGGGGGTTATCCGTGGAATGAGCGCTGCTAGATTCCGTGATAACATTGCTAAAAATAGTAAGTTGTTCCAAACTCATTTTAACCATATTCCGAGTAGCCATCAAAACTTACTAAAAATAATAATTCTAGAAAAGTAGCCTGATGCATATGCATGTCACACCACTGCGAAATTTTCTGAAAACCCAGAAAGAATCCAAAATCCAAATTGCAAAACTCCAACATGCAAACCCCCGAAAACACCAAAAACCTCCAAATAGCTAGAAACCCTAATTTTACCTCCGACGAGCCTATGGGCATCCGGAATAGGTTGATAGGCCACTGCACTACCTATTGCTGAGAAGGGGATATTACAATTTTCCCTCAAGATTGCTTGTCTTCAAGCAACCGCAAGCCTAGGTGCTACAAAATGTGCTCACCTTCCTATGTAGCATCCTCGATTGGCAAGTTCCTCCATTTCACTAAGTACTCTTTGACTATTCTTCTCCTCAAAGAGCACTCTCTGACATCATTTATCTCCTCAGGAATCAACACCAACTTTCCTTCTTTATCTAATGGAGGTACCTCTGAAGTAGCTACAACATTGTGCCCAAGAACTTTCTTGAGGCATGACACATGAAAGACATTGAGCACCTTGCTACTAGCTGGAAGCTCTAACTCATAAGCCACTTTCCTGATCCACCTGATGACTCTGAAAGGGCCATAGAAACGTGGCTTAATCTTTTCTACTCCACTCTTCTTGAGAGTAGACTGTCTATAGGGCTGGAGCCTCAAGTAGACCATGTCTCCCACTTTGAATGTGCGCTCAACATGTTGTTGATTAGCGTATAGTTTCTATTAATTCTGGGCATGATGTAGATTATCCTTCAACGATCTCAAGATGTCTTGACTTTGCTACAACATATCCCTCACTTGAGGGGCTCTACTATCACCAAACACCAAGTCTACGAAGCTAGGAGCTTTGTAACCATAAAGAGCCATAAATGGAGACATCTTTATTGACATATGATAGGAAGAGTTGTAACAATACTCTCCCAAATGAAGCTATCTTGCCCTTGCTTTTTTCTGCCCTAATACATAGTTTTTGAGGTAGCCTTCCAATCATTTATTCAATAGCTTTGATTGACCATCCGTTTGTGGGTGATAACTAGTGCTTGGAGTGAGCATTGTACCACTCAATTTGATTTTTTTTTTTCCAAAATGCACTTAGGAACTTGCTGTCCCTATCACTAACAATGTTTCATGGCAACCCATGCAAATGAAACACTTCTCTGGAGAACAACTCAGCTCTTGAGCTGCTGTAAATGAGCTAATGATGGAAAAGAAATGAGAAAACTTTGTCAATCTGTCCACCACAACATAGATGCAATCTCTCCCTTGCACCTTTGGCAACTCCGTGATGAAATCCATCGCAATACTTTCCCATTTTTGATTGGGAATAGGTAGGGGCTGCAACAAACCAGCTGGAAAAGTGTGCTCATTTTTATTCATCTGACAAGTTTGACACTCCCTTAAGTAGCGTAAGACTTCATCTTTCAGCCCTTTTCATGAAAATCTTTAACGGGTCTTCTTGTAAGTCTTAAAATACCCCTAATGACCAGCAAGAGGAATTTCATGAAAAGACTGCAAAATCTTCTTCTTAAGCTTATATTTTGGCACCAAGAAGATTCTACCTTTATATCGAATCAATCCATCAACCAATTGATATCTTTCATCTTGCAAATGACCCTCAACAATGCTGGTTGCAAACTGATTTTTTGCATAATCAGCAACAATCTTCTCCTTCCAATCTGCAGTAAGCTCAACCAAGGAATTCAAATGAGGTCTTATTGAATTTTTTCCTTTGACATACTTGTTGTGACCTTTTTCACACATCGCCCCATTCAAAATGGGGACCCCCTAATTTTTGCTCCATTCTGGTCTTTTGGCTTGGGTTTTTCTCTCTCTCTCTCTCTCTTTTTCTCTGTCTCTTTCCTGATGTCTGCCTTTCGAGGATTGTGCCTGTCATTGAGCTTAAGCGTGAAATTGGCCAAGTTTGAAAATTAGGGTTTCATCTTTCCTGGTCAGTCCAAGGTCGAATGAAGTGAATAAATTGAAAACAGAGCTTAACATTGATGTCAGTATGCTTCCAGCTTGTAGTAGGCTCTCAGCAAATTTTCATCAAATTCTAAAGTACTTACTATTTTTAGTAAGTGTGCAATTACAGGCAATCCGTCAGCATTTCTGAGATTCTGACAGTCACACTGCATTCAGAGCACATCAAGTTACTTGCGTGCAAAATTTGAGCTAAAACAGGCAACTTTCTATTTTTAGCAGTCCAGCTTTCGGGGCAAATTTCAAGGCTCAGATGAAGAGTTTTTCTTTGCATGTCTAGATATTCCTTCTGGGTTTTTTGAGACCTTCGCGATGGTATAACATGCAAAGTGAGATAATGACTTTCATAGTTCAGCCTTCCGAGGCTATTTTTAGGGTTTGTGTGTCAGGGTTTTCTTTGCATGTTTGCATATTCCTTATGGGTTTTTCGAGAGCTTCGCACTGATGTGACATGCAAATGGAGATAATCACTCAGTAAGGAACTTACTATTTTTAGCAGGTGTGTCCCGACAGCCGCCTCCCAGCACTTCAGAATCACGAACTGATCGCAATGCAGCAAAAATGAGGACAAACAAAGATCATTTGATACGCATGCAGAGTAAATTAGGGTTTCCAGCTTCGGGGCCTGAAAAGAAGGGCAAAAAGTCAGAATTTTCAAAAACCAGTGTAAACCACCGCGATCAACATCCTTCAAGCTATCTGCTGGTAAAATTTGAAGACAAACGGAGCACTTACTATTTATAGTAAGTCATTTTGGAAATAGGATAAAAAAAGAAAATCAGTTGCATGCGCCGATGTCAGCGGGCAGGTCACGTGGTGAGGAGCACGTCATTCAAATTTCAAATCAATTGGAGCAGTGGAGCTATCAGAAGCAAGCAGTTACTATTTATAGCAAATCACCTTAAGAAATGGGCTAAAAATAGCAAGCCAACTAAAAATAGTAGTGTCGACAGGTTGATGAGGTTGCAAGGATGCAGTGTTTAAAATTTCAAATCATTCTGAGCTTCAGAGATGCAAAAATCGAGAGACTTACTATAAATAGCAGGGCATGGATAAACTGGCAGAAAGAGAGAAAAATGCCTAAGTGTTGAAAATATCCAGTACCACCCTTGAAATGCGCCCAAAGAAGAAGAAGTTGGTAGAGGCTGAGAAAATTCTAAGTGATGATTCTTATCCTGTGCTTACCTCAAATGTGCCCTCATCTAGTTGGCGTGATAAAAATTGCTAAGTGTTGAAAATATCCTGCAGGCACCGCAAAATGCGCCCATCCAGCAAGAAAGTCAACAAGTCAAAGAGTTTTATCCTCCACCACCTCCAAAATGCACCCACCTTGAAAGATTGATGAGAAAAAAAATTTCTAAGGCAAAGTTTTGTCCTCCTCCTATCGCAAAATGTGCCCATACAAGAGTAAGCTTGAGAAAGTCAAAGGAGTCAACATATTTCATCCTCCTCCTAGGCCTAAATGCGCCCAAAAAGAGGCATGTAAGGACAAAAGAAAGGGAGATGAAGAGTCACTTGTTGAAGGCGTTGAAAGTTTTCATCCTCCTCTACATGAGAAATGCGCCCAAGTTATGGTCAACAAGTCAAAGCAAATGAAAAAGTTTCTAAGTTAGAAACTCGTCCTTCACACATGCTCAAATGTGCCCAAGTATACTAAGAAGAAGACAAAAATGGTTGACTTTCTCCTCCCTCCTTTGAATGCGCCCATATGAAGACATGTAAAGACAAACGCCCATGCAAAGTTGGTATTCATGCAAAGCTGGTATTCATGCAAAATGAGTTAAAGAAATTCGAATTCATGCAAAGGAGGAAGGAGACAAGGCGTTGAAAGTGTTAAATGTTGAAAATTTTTACAATGCGTGGTTTTATCCTTCTTCAAGTTGAATACGCGCCCAAGGTGTTGATGAATATTGCTAAGGTGTGGGAATTTAAATGTCTCTCAGTGGTGAATAAAGATGTTAGGCGTGGATTCAAAATATATCCTTCATGATAAATAAATACGCCCAAGGTGATGGAAGTGAAGTAAAATGTGCTAGGAGCCTTCATGAAAATTTTCCAAGTCAAGTTTCCACCACTGGCAAATGAGCGTGGATGAAGCAAATTTTTTTTTCTCACAGGCAAGGTGAACAGAGTTGAGTAAAATTTCCTTAGGCAAAATTTTCAAGGTGATCCAAAATTTTTCTAAGGAAAATATTTTCTTCCTTAGAAAATACGCCTAGACCCAAGGTGGTGAAATTTTTCTTGAAGCACAGATGAGTTGCCAGTGATGAAGTCAAAATGATGACAATGCAAGATGAATTTAAAAAAAATTCAAGTCTGAGCAACACAGGATGATCACAGATGAAGAACGGATTTAAATTGGTGGAATAATATTTTTCTAAGGTTCAAAATTTAAAAAATTTAAATGAACCTGTTCGTTGTGTACCCATGGATTCATCGCGTTACAGAGAAAATTTACTTCTGGGTACTGGGCGTCAGTGATGAGGAATGGATTTCTATATCTTCCACACTTCGCCAACGCTTTTCAGTGAAGAATTCAATCGGTGCTCAAATTGTGAAATTTTCCTAAGGGAGAATTTAAAATTTTCTAAGGCAAATGTGAAGAAAATGTGTTTTCAAGGTAAAATACTCCAGACGATGAATTTGAAAGGAACTGCCTAGGTGAATTTTCTCAAATTCTTCGTGAAGACAATCTTCTTGAGCCGGAGATGAATAAAATCTTCAATAACCCAGCTAATGAAATGAATTTCTCAAAGATGATACGCCCTTGAGGAAGATGGGTTGAAAATTTGGCTAAGGCATGAAGAATCATGAAGAAGGCAAAAGTTGGCTAGCGAGGGCGATGAACGCTTGGAAGTTAGAGCGTGAAAATCCTGGTAAGTAAGTTGAATTTATATTATGAAGTGTTCTAATGCTCTTCTCCTTGCTTGTTTTGCAGGAGGAACGTCGAGATCAGACGGTGATGACTTAAGGTGATGAAGAAAGTAATCCAAGATGATATTTCAACCTCGAAGGAAGAAAAGTTGCAAGAAAATGGCTAAGTGTTGAGACTTAGTATAACTCAAGTGACAAAGAATGGAAGATCGAGCAAAGTTGAAGAACAACGTCAAGAAGAAGATCAAGAGCAGTTGAATTCCAGATTCTATCAAATTTTATTATCTGAGTAGGCAATCTTAGAGACTCTTTTACCCTCTTCCAAGCGATCAACAAAATTGGCTGAACGCGAACAACAGAGCAGTGTGAACGCATTTCAAAGATGGAATCTTCTAGAAGGATGATGGACATTATGGCTCATTTATTACCCCACTCCTCTTGGTGGCGGTTTTTAGGGTGAATCTTGTTTAGGGCTAAGGTGGCACAATCTGGGGCATCCAGTTGTTTGTAATCTGAGCCGTCCATTGGACTTGGCCAACTATAAAAGGGGGAGTCCCCCTCATTTGTACCTCATTAGACATAGAGGTAGAAGTTAGACAGTAGAGAGTAGAGGGACAACTTAGAAGTAGCTTAGTATAGATTGATAGTGTAGTTTGAAGAAGAGGGAAAGTTTTCCCTTGAAAACTTTGTAAGAAATTGTTGTGAACACTCTCTCAATACAAGAGTTTTTCATTGATGGTGAATTTTGTCTTTGTTGTGAGTAGCTAGCAAGGTTTCTTCGTCCTTCCGATTCAAATGGTAGCGTAAAATAGTTCAAAGTAGTATAATATTCATTCCATGCAAGTAGATGTTAGCTGTGGAATGTGGTGTTTGTTCAAAGTAACTTCGTCTATCCATACCACTAGTGTATTTGCTAATGGTGAATGCGCCTTGTGTGGTCAACTGGAATATCATATACTTAACTTCGATCATGATTTGTATGTCTATATGCGTCGTTGTGATGGTATTTTCATGCTAAGTTGTGATCTGAACACCTTGAACTACTCCTCTGAAGATTGCACCGACTCCGTGGAAGCTGTCCGAGGCAAGGCAAAGCGAAGTCTGTTGAAAGTTTGCTGAAGTTGAGCTCCACATCCTACACTTAGAATAGATTTAGAATCTCTAAACCCCGCAACCACTTTAAATTAAGTACTTTTTGGTTAGAATAGGAAACCCGTGCTTCATAGACAAACCTTTCGAGCATTTGAATTCCTTTCTCCGCTACTGAACAATTCCATAAGTCCCCTTGAAATACCAGCAAATCACATCGAGCCAACTGAGCCTATTCGCATTGAAAGAACCTTGGAGTTGAACGCATGAACTTTCTTACAATCTTAGCATGCGGAATACTTTGATCAAGAGAGAATAGGGTAGCCGTTGGCGACTTTATTCTGCGTTGGTGCAGTCACGAAAAACACATCAACAAAATTGGCGCTAGAAGGAGGGCGAGCTTTGAATTGTTCCAGAGGCTGGAAGAAACCAGTATGAGCTTTGAAGTTCCAAATCGGAGATATGTTAGATCTCTCTTATGTCAAAAAATCCAAAAAAAGTGAAAAGTTGAAAAATTCAAAAAAAAAGAAAAAAAATCAAAAAATGGAAAATCAAAAAAGAGATTTCTCGAAGGATGGACACTTTTCTTGCTCTCAGGACAGTCTTACAGACATTGCTCGGATTCATGAAAGATTGAATGCACAGCTGTGGCCCAAGAATTTGTCTAAGTTTGCTTTGCCAGAAAGATGTCGAATTCACGAGACTTCCCAGCACGAAGAAATCAGTTGCTTAACATTCCTCTCAAGGATAGAGCTTGTTCTGCAAGGGAAAATTTTCTTTTGGGATGTTCCCAAGCCAGAAACATTGGATGTAGAACCCGATGATTATAGCCTTCCAGAAGTTGTGGAGGAAGCCTTCACGAGATTCATACTTAGTATCCAGAGTCAGTTGGAACTTGGCAATGTTTGTTTGAAGGGTGTTTTACTCCCTCGTTGGTGTCGGATTCACAACACACCTCATCCAGAATTCACTTGCACAACATGTGAAGGAGCCATCAACTTCGCCAGATGTTGCCTCGGATTACCAGTACTACCATATGGGTTCTTCAAAGACAAAGGGTGGATTGAATATGTTACACAAACATTTCTAGCACCAAATGATGAGTGTACCTCAACATCATCCAACAACAAGGAGAATATGTTACTACAGGATGATATGATTGAGCTTGGGGAGCAAGCAAACGAAGATTGTTCCTACATCGCGCTAGAACAAGAGGCTATTGGAGTAAAGATCAAAGAAGCAATGGAATACATCCAAGGAAGAGAAACTACCCAAGGCATTTGTCAGCATACAAAGGTGAATGAATGTACAAGATTGCGAGTTATTGAGGATCATCAAGAACCAGGAACGGAGGACTTAGCTCAAAGTATAGATGGTGTGAGAAGTTTTCAATGTTCATTCACTCGAGGAGGAGAACGTGAAGAGGGATGCAATTTCGGTACACTTCAAGAAGGAACGCTCCTTGATGAAAGGGTTTAGCTATGCATGAACAAGATGGAAGAAATGACAAGCAGCTTAAGGCAGGATGATGTGTTTGAAGATCAATGGGCTACCAAGATGGAGGCAGAATATGAAATGCATTTTACATCAACACTTGATCCATTATTCATGATCATGGAAGAATTGTTGGATGAAATTGAAACAAATGAAACACTACCTGATGAAGAGATAGAAAATGAAGAACAATTTAGGTTGGGGCTCGATCCATTGTTAGGGATTCAAAAGGAGCCAGCGCATGAAATGATCCAAGTTTCCAAATGCGCTCTTGAATTTATTTCCCGCCCCACTCCTCCCAGTTTGGATCATCTGCACGTTTTAGGTGCAAGAGGCTTGGTTCACCATCAACTTCGACCTCCTGATGAAGCAATGGACAACAGACAAGAATGCATGCCAGTGAATGAAGACCATCAGGTTGTATCTTTCCCTACTATTGGCTACAAAGAATATCATTTTGATTATGGAGATTTAGGAAAGAAAACTTGTTTATGGATTGATCATGGTCCAGATGAGTTGCCTTAATTGCTAATCTTTCTTGAAGTTTTGCTTGAGTTTGAGATTTGTATTGTGAAAGAATATTTTTTCGAGTTTAAAGATAAGTTTGCAAAGCTTCGCACTATTACTACTGCTTTGCTATTACTGAACATCCTAAGAAATCATGCTAGGAGTTGTATGTACTTAGGTCTTTTGATTGTTATTCACTTAAAGTTTTTGTTTATGTTTAGATTAGTTGTCTTGCTTTCATAGTTTAGTTTGCTTTCAATAAAGGGATCCCATTTGTGAGGGGAGATGTTGTGTTGTTTTCGCCACACTCCAGTACAATGTTGACATAATGTTAGTTCATTTCTTGGACAGTCATCCAGGAAGTGCTTTAGGATCCAAGGTTATTCTTTTGAGTCTTATCATTTGGTTAGGATTTGTACTTGACTCGGAAGGGAATCATCTATTGTGTCTTGACACCAAGTCTCTTGATTACTATATTTTACACAAATGATTAATTGCTCTAAGTCATTGAGGTTTCTTAGGAGAAGTCTTGGCGAGTGAAAATATTACGTCTTGCTTCAGTGCCACTACAATTCTCAAACCCATTGGAGGCTTCAGTGCCTGCCAGCCAATCAAGGAATTGACAGAGAAATCAAATGAAGAAAAGGAAATGTACTTAAAAGGAATATCTGAAAAACAAGAAAGAAATGAGAAAACGAGAAATGAAAGAAATATTATGAAATATTGGTTTTGGGAACATACGAGTAACTCCACCGGGGCTATGGATGCCCGGCCGGCAGTGGAGCAATACTCGTGAGAATTGCAGCGACAACCTCGTCGGGGCTATGGACGCCTGACTGGCAGCGAGGCAATGTCCAGGATGCTTTTGAAGTTAAGATATTTATATAACTTGCTACGACGGATCCTAGGAGCTTCAAGGGTCTTTTGAGCTGGAATAAACACGTATGCACACACTCGTAATCAAAAGATGAGGTGCCTTGATCCAATTTAGGATTTTTCCTCCCTTTTAAGTATATCCCCTAGTCAATTGATAGGTTTTGAAAGAATTATCCAAGGGTTCTGAGTATGGAATGCATTTTGTCTTTGAAATGTTCAGGAACATTTATTAGGTTGGGGCTAATGTTGTGACCTTTTTCACACATCGCCCATTCAAAATGGGGACCCCCTAATTTTTGCTGCATTTTGGTCTTTTGGCTTGGGTTTTTCTCTCTCTCTTTTTCTCTGTCTCTTTCCTGATGTCTGCCTTTCGAGGATTGTGCCCGTCATTGAGCTTAAGCGTGAAATTGGCCAAGTTTGAAAATTAGGGTTTCATCTTTCCTGGTCAGTCCAAGGTCGAACGAAGTGAATAAATTGAAAACAAAGCTTAACATTGATGTCAGTATGCTTCTAGCAGGCTCTCAGCAAATTTTCATCAGATTCTGAAGTACTTACTATTTTTAGTAAGTGTGGAATTACAGGCAATCCGTCAGCATTTCTGAGATTCTGACAGTCACACTACATTCAGAGCACATCAAGTTACTCACGTGCAAAATTTGAGCGAAAACAGACAACTTTCTATTTTTAGCAGTCCAGCTTTCGGGGAAAATTTCAAGGCTCAGATGAAATGTTTTTCTTTGCATGTCTAGATATTCCTTCTGGGTTTTTCGAGACCTTTGCGATGGTATAACATGCAAAGTGAGATAACGACTTTCATAGTTCAGCCTTCCGAGGCTATTTTTAGGGTTTGCGTGTCAGGGTTTTCTTTGCATGTCTGCATATTCCTTATGGGTTTTTCGAGAGCTTCGCACTGATGTGACATGCAAATGGAGATAATCACTCAGTAAGGAACTTACTATTTTTAGCAGGTGCGTCCCGACAGCCGCCTCCAAGCACTTTAGAATCACGAACTGATCGCAATGCAACAGAAACGAGGACAAACAAAGATCATTTGATACGCATGCAGAATAAATTAGGGTTTCTAGCTTCGGGACCTAAAAAGAAGGGCAAAAAGTCAGAATTTTCGAAAACCGGTGTAAACCACCGCGATCAGCATCCTTCAAGCTATTTGCTGGTAAAATTTGAAGACAAACGGAGCACTTACTATTTATAGTAAGTCATTTTGGAAACAGGCTAAAAATAGCAAATCAGTTGCATGCGCCAATGTCAGCAGGCAGGTCACGTGGTGAGGAGCACGTCATTCAAATTTCAAATCAATTGGAGCAGTGGAGCTATTAGAAGCAAGCAGTTACTATTTATAGCAAATCACCTTCAGAAATGGGCTAAAAATAGCAGGCCAACTAAAAATAGCAATGTTGACAGGTTGACGAGGTTGCAAGGATGCAGTGTTTAAAATTTCAAATCATTTTGAGCTTCAGAGATGCAAAAATCGAGACTTACTATAAATAGCAGGGCATGGATAAACTGGCAGAAAGAGAGAAAAATGCCTAAGTGTTGAAAATATCCAGTACCACCCTTGAAATGCGCCCAAAGAAGAAGAAGCTGGCAGAGGCTCAGAAAATTCTAAGTGATGACTCTTATCCTCTGCTTACCTCAAATGCGCCCTCATCTAGTTGGCAGGTGATAAAAATTGCTAAGTGTTGAAAATATCCTGCAGGCACCCCAAAATGCGCCCATCTAGCAAGAAAGTCAACAAGTCAAAGAGTTTTATCCTCCACCACCTCCAAAATGTGCCCACCTTGAAAGATTGATGAGAAAAAAAATTTCTAAGGCAAAGTTTCGTCCTCCTCCTATGGCAAAATGCGCCCATACAAGAGTAAGCTTGAGAAAGTCAAAGGAGTCAACATATTTCATCCTCCTCCTAGGCCCAAATGCGCCCAAAAATAGGCATGTAAGGACAAAAGAAAGGGAGATGAAGAGAGTCACTTGTTGAAGGCGTTGAAAGTTTTCATCCTCCTCTACATGAGAAATGCGCCCAAGTTATGGTCAACAAGTCAAAGCAAATGAAAAAGTTTCTAAGTTAGAAACTCGTTCTTCACACATGCTCAAATGCGCCCAAGTATACTAAGAAGAAGACAAAAAAGGTTGACTTTCTCCTCCCTCCTTTGAATGTGCCCATATGAAGACATGTAAAGACAAACGCCCATGCAAAGTTGGTATTCATGCAAAGCTGGTATTCATGCAAAATGAGTTAAAGAAATTCGAATTCATGCAAAGGAGGAAGGAGACAAGGCATTGAAAGTGTTAAATGTTGAATTTTTTTACAAGGCGTCGTTTTATCCTTCTTCAAGTTGAATATGCGCCCAAGGTGTTGATGAATATTGCTAAGGCATGGGAATTTAAATGTCTCTCAGTGGTGAATAAAGATGTTAGGCGTGGATTCAAAATATATCCTTCATGATAAATAAATACGCCCAAGGTGATGGAAATGAAGTAAAATGTGCTAGGCGCCTTCATGAAAATTTTCCAAGTCAAGTTTCAACCACTGGCAAATGAGTGTGGATGAAGCAAAAAAAAATTTCTCACAGGCAAGGTGAACAGAGTTGAGTAAAATTTCCTGAGGCAAAATTTTCAAGGTGATCCAAAACTTTTCTAAGGCAAATATTTTCTTCCTTAGAAAATACGCCTAGACCCAAGGTGGTGAAATTTTTCTTGAAGCACAGATGAGTTGCCAGTGATGAAGTCAGAATGATGACAATGCAAGATTAATTTAAAAAAATTTCAAGTCTGAGCAACATGGGATGATCACAGATGAAGAACGGATTTAAATTGGTGGAATAATATTTTTCTAAGGTTCAAAATTTAAAAAATTTAAATGAACCCGTTCGTTGTTTACCCATGGATTCATCGCGTTACAGAGAAAATTTTCTTCTAGGTACTGGGCGTCTGTGATGAGGAATGGATTTCTATATCTTCCACACTTCGCCAATGCTTTTCAGTGAAGAATTCAATCGGTGCTCAAATTGTGAAATTTTCCTAAGGGAGAATTTAAAATTTTCTAAGGCAAATGTGAAGAAAATGTGTTTTCAAGGTAAAATACTCCAGACGATGAATTTGAAAGGAACTGCCTAGGTGAATTTGTTCAAATTCTTCGTGAAGACAATCTTCTTGAGCTGGAGATGAATAAAATCGTCAATAACCCAGCTAATGAAATGAATTTCTCAAAGATGATACGCCCTTGAGGAAGATGGGTTGAAAATTTGGCTAAGGCATGAAGAATCATGAAGAAGGCAAAAGTTGGCTAGCGAGGGTGATGAACACTTGGAAGTTAGAGCGTGAAAATCCTGGTAAGTAAGTTGAATTTACATTATGAAGTGTTCTAATACTCTTCTCCTTGCTTGTTTTGCAAGAGGAACGTCGAGATCAGGCGGTTATGACTTAAGGTGATGAAGAAAGTAATCCAAGATGATATTTCAACCTCGAAGGAAGAAAAGTTGCAAGAAAATGGCTAAGTGTTGAGACTTAGTATAACTCAAGTGACAAAGAATGGAAGCTCGAGCAAAGTTGAAGAACAACGTCAAGAAGAAGATCAAGAGCAGTTGAATTCCAGATTCTATCAAATTTTATTATCTAAGGAGGCAATCTTAGAGACTCTTTTACCCTCCTCCAAGCGATCAACAGAATTGGCTGAACGCGAACAACAGAGCAGTGTGAACGCATTTCAAAGATGGAATCTTCTAGAAGGATGATGGACATTATGGCTCATTTATTACCCCACTCCTCTTGGTGGCGGTTTTTAGGGTGAATCTTGTTTAGGGCTGAGGTGGCACAATCTGGGCCATCCAGTTGTTTGTAATCTGAGCCGTCCGTTGGACTTGGCCAACTATAAAAGGGGGAGTCCCCCTCATTTGTACCTCATTAGACATAGAGGTAGAAGTTAGACAATAGAGAGTAGAGGGACAACTTAGAAGTAGCTTAGTATAGATTGATAGTGTA
Source organism: Sequoia sempervirens (assembly GCA_007258455.2). Classification (NCBI taxonomy): domain Eukaryota; kingdom Viridiplantae; phylum Streptophyta; class Pinopsida; order Cupressales; family Cupressaceae; genus Sequoia; species Sequoia sempervirens. The sequence continues at coordinate 90,267 of VDFB02293760.1, forward strand.
GTTTGAAGAAGAGGGAAAGTTTTCCCTTGAAAACTTTGTAAGAAATTGTTGTGAACACTCTCTCAATACAAGAGTTTTTCATTGATGGTGAATTTTGTCTTTGTTGTGAGTAACTAGCAAGGTTTTTTCGTCCTTCCAATTCAAATGGTAGCGTAAAATAGTTCAAAGTAGTATAATCTTCATTCCATGCAAGTAGATGTTAGCTGTGGAATGTGGTGTTTGATCTAAGCAACTTCATCTATCCATACCACTAGTGTATTTGCTGATGGTGAATGCGCCTTGTTTTGTCAACTGGAATATCATATACTTAACTTCGATCATGATTTGTATGTCTATATGCGTCGTTGTGATGGTATTTTCATGCTAAGTTGTGATCTGAACACCTTGAACTACTCCTCTGAAGATTGCACCGACTCCGTGGAAGCTGTCCGAGGTGAGGCAAAGCGAAGTCTGGTTGAAAGTTTGCTGAAGTTGAGCTCCACATCCTACACTTAGAATAGATTTAGACTCTTTAAACCCCGCAACCACTTTAAATTAAGTACTTTTTGGTTAGAATAGGAAACCCGTGCTTCATAGACAAACCTTTCGAGCACTTGAATTCCTTTCTCCACTGCTGAACAATTCCGTAAGTCCCCTTGAAATACCAGCAAATCACATCGAGCCAACTAAGCCTATTCGCACTGAAAGAACCTTGGAGTTGAAGGCATGAACTTTCTTGCAATCTTAGCATGCGGAATACTTTGATCAAGAGAGAATAGGGTAGCCATTGGCGACTTTATTCTGCGTTGGTGTGGTCACGAAAAACACATCAACAATACTCAATGTTAAAGTCGTAAGCTTGAAGTTTACTCACCCACTTCTATTGCCTTTCATTCAAATCTTTTTGATGCATGAAGTGCTTGAGATTTTTATGATCAGTCTTCACTACAAACTTGCTCCCCACCAAGTACTGTCTGAACTTGGCTAATGCGTGCATGATTGCAAGCATCTCTTTATCATAGCTTGAGTATGTTCTTTCAACTCCTCTCAATTTTCTGCTCTCAAAGACAATGGGATGTTTGTCTTGCATAAGAACAGTCCCAACTCCTTCACCTCAAGCATCACACTGCAATTCAAACGACTTGGTGAAGTCGGGTAGAGCCAACACTAGACAAGAGCTCAAAATTTGCTTGAACTTGTCAAACACCACTTGTGCCTCATCTGACCATATGAAAGCTCCCTTCTTGGTAAGATCAATGAGGGGGGCTGCCATTTGAGAATACCCCTTCAGAAACCTTCTATAGAAGCCACACAACCCAAAAAACCCCTTCAAATGTGACACATTTTTTGGAGGAGGTCAATCTAGGATTGCTTTGATCTTTTTTAGATCAACTCTAACACCGTTAGAGCTGATAATGTGACCAAGATAGAGCAGTTCCGTCATTTCAAATTCACACTTTGACTCTTTTGCAAATAAGCATTCAACTTCCATAATGCTAAGCACTTCCTCTAAGTGCTTGAGGTGCTCCTCCCATTACTTGCTAAATATAAGAATATCATCGAAGAAGATGAGCACAAACTTCCTCAACTGTTGGCTAAAAATCTTGTTCATGCAAGACTGGAAAGTTGCAAGCGCATTTGTCAATCCGAATGGCATGACAAGGAATTCATAATGCCCAAAATGACATCTAAAGGCAGTTTTCTCAATGTCTGACTCCCTCATTCTTATCTGGTGGTAGCCCAATCTAAGATCAACCTTAGAGAAATACATGGCTCCATATAGCTCATCAATGAGCTCATATATCCTAGGGATTGGATACCGGTTTTTGATCATCTTCTGATTTAGCGCACGGTAATCAACAGTGAACACACATGTGCATTGTGCCATCTTTCTTTTTGACCAGCACCACTACTGAAGTGAAGGGACTCTTGCTTGGGAAAATGTGGCCCATATCCAAGAGCTCTCTGATAGCATTCTCAATTTCATTCTTCCGCTTCTTTGGGTAGCAGTAGGGAGTTGTGATAACCAGCTTGGCACCTTCTTCATGTTCTATCACGTACTCACAACCTCTTTCAAGAGGTCTCCCAAGAGGTATACCACCAAAGACTTTACTCTTCTTAGTGATCAAGGCTTGAATATCAGGATGATAGTGCTTCTTATCTTCCACTGGATCAACTTGTAATATCATGCACTCTACTGCCCATTCTACTTGATCATGGTGAATCAGCCTTTCCATTCTCTTGAATGATACAATATGAGGGCCTCCATTTGACATCCCTCTCAACACTACTTTCTTTCCATCCGATTGAAACTTCAAATCCATTGTTTGCAAATTCAAGGTGATCTCACCAAGAGATCGCAGCCATTGTATCCCAAGCACTGCATCGGTGTCACCAATGCCAACAAGATAAAAATCATCTTTCACCTCATAATTGGCCAACTGCATTGATAGGTTGGGAATCCTTCTATTGCATGACAAGGTGAATCCATTGGCCAACATCACTTTGAAGCCTTCAAACTCCTCTGTCTTGAGGCCTCTCTTTTCCACCAATCCTTCATCAATGAAGTTATGAGTTGCTCCAGTATTGATTAGAGCAACAATTTGCTACGATCAAATTACTCCACGAACTCGAAAAGACTCATTCTTTTGAAAGCTCAAGAGTTGTGCCAAAGCACTCCCTCCTCCATTGTCTTTTGGTTCCTCTTCTGGAGATTCTTCTTCATCACTACCTATTGATTCATACTGCTGATCAAATATATCATATTCTGATCCAGAATCAGAGCAAGCCTCCATAAGATGTGATTGGCCTTTTCCATAGCATTTGTGACCCTTTGACCAAGGTTCACGTCATGTGTAACAAATTCCATCTTTTCTCAACTTTTCACGGAGCTCATCAGTCATCTTTTGAGGAAACTTCTTAGGCTGATTTGAAGATTGCTTCTTATCCTTTTTATGGCTAAAGGATTTGGACTGAAATTTTGGCCTTGAGGCTACCAACTCAATGCTCCTTGATTCCTTGATTGCTTTATCGAGAGTTGGTGGATCAAAGGCTTTGACCCATCCCTTCAATGGCTTCATCAATCCTTCAGTAAATAGCACTACAAGCTTCTTTTCTGTGATGTTGGGCACCATTACTGACAAACTTTGAAAATCAACAACATATGAGTCAAGCAAACCATGTTGCTTCAGCTACGCCAACTCACAAAATCTAACTTCAGGATCCTTGGTGTCAAACCTTTCTATCAACTTGTTTGTGAACTCCTCACATGAATGAGTTAGATACCACCATTCGTGAGAAGCTCCATCCAAATGTAAGGTGGAAAACTTGATGGCATCTTCTTCAGGCATTGGTTTAAGTGAGAGGTAGTTATTAAGCTTTTGCACCCACGACCTTGCCGAACACTTATCACTCCCATCAAAATGAGCCAAGGTAACTTTACCAAGGGCTTGATGATAATCTGTCCTAGGAGCCATAGGAGCATGATAGTCATTTCTTCCGCCTCCTCTTCTCTTCTTTTGATTCATCTATTGTTCCAGTGATATGACATCACGAATCTCTGCTGGTAGCGAGGCATACTCCAAGTAGCTATTTCTTACTTCATCTGCCAAAGATATCCTAGCTTCAACTAGTGGTTCTTCCCTTGGAATAAAACTAGGAATCAGAGGTCTAGAGGTTGATCCTCTAGTGGTTGCAACATGCTGGCCAATAGTTCTATCTCTTCCATTTGTCTTTGAAGAGTTGTGTTGATGTGATTTTTGTGACCGCACCAATCAGCAGAACAAAGTATCCAAAGGCTACTCCATTCTCTCTTGATCAAAGTATTTTGTATGCTAAGATTGCGAGAGAGATCATACGTTCAACTCCAAGGTTCCTACCATGCAATGGAATACCCTCAGTTAGTTTGTTGTGATTTGTTGTTTTCACGAGGGGACTTACACAATTGTTCATAAGTATTTGGCAGTTGACAGCAAATTAGTGATAGAAGGGGATTTTCGTGTGCGAGGCGAATGATTTGGTGATGAGGTATGTGTTTCCTATACTAACCAGAAATGTATTGAATTGAAATAAGTGCAGGGTTTAGAAAGTCTAAGTTCTAGCGGGACGTGGGATCAATTTCAGTAGACCTCAACTAGACTTTGCTTCGCCTCACGTTGGACAGCTTGTACAAAGCCGGTGCAATTTTCAAGGGAGTAGCAATGAGTGTTAAAGTCACAATTCAGCATGAATACACCATCAAAACGATGCATGTCGAGACGTGAATCATAACCGAAGTTAAGCTTGTAAAGTGTTCCAGTTGACCACACAAGGAAAACTTGTCGTCAGCAAGTTGCTAGTGGTATGGATTACAACAAAGCTGCCTTGATCAAACGCCACAATCCACAATTAACATCTAATTGCATGAAAATGAAAATTAATCTAATTTAAGCCACTACTTGAAGTAGAAGGACGAAGAAATCTTGCTAGCTGCTCATAACAAAAAATGAATTCACCATCAATGAAAGCTCTCTTTATTATGATAGTTTTCACAACAATCTCTTACAAAGTTCTCAAGGGAAAACTTTCCTTCTCCTTCAAACTATGGTATGCTAACAAACTATGCTAAGCTATCACAACTATCAGTCTCTCTGCTCTATTCTCTAATATGATATAATCTAATGATATACAAATGAAGGGGGGATGCCCCTTTTATAGCTGGCCAAGTCCAATGGACAGCTCAAATTACAATCAAATGGATGGCTCATATCAAGCCACATCAACTCTAACCCTAAAAACTGCCAGAATGAGGAGTGGTGCAATAAATGAGCCAGAAGATTCCCACTCACTCCCAAAATAGCAAAGGCAATCAATGCCCACTATCAATCATCTAGAAGGTCATCATCTAGAAAAGCATTTCCGTTCTCCTTCTCTTTGGTTGCAAAATCAATGAATCTAGCTAGCACAACTTCAACCTCCTGAACTGAGATAGGCAGAATGTGATCGAGCTAGAATTCCAACACTGTGACTGCTTGTCCATGTCGAGTACAAGACTTTCTCCAAGCAACTAAAGCATCCTGAGTGTTTTGAATAATGCTTGAGAAAGTTGAGGTGTTCTCAAAGTCATTCTGGACGAAAGTCTTCACCTCTAAAAAGAAAGGTGGCAATCTACTCCTCAAACCGTCAGCAGTCACCTCCTTGGAAGTCATCCTCCTAGCAAATATAGCCTCCAATGTGTTTAGGACTCCATCGAGAATGTTCGTCATGGCTTTTCTGACCCTGGCCGAATCTGCCTGTGTTGCATCAAAGAATCCTCGGCCTGTGACAACTTAAGAGTACCAGTCGGAAAAATCATACCTATCACCCTCCTATATCACGCCTCCCTTAATCAACATCTGTAAGGGTGTATGCATCAAAGCCTCTAAACACCGAATAACCTTGCTCTGATAGATATGAGCATCACCCCAAGCCTGATCAACTGCATCTATCTGTGCCATGTTGATGTGGTTTATATGACCGTACCAAACAGCAGAACAAAATAGTTTGAAGGCTACTCCATTCTCTCTTGATCAAAGTATTCCGTGCGCTAAGATTGCAAGAAAGTTCGCACGTTCAACTCCAAGGTTCCGAATACTTAGAATACCCTCAGTTGGTTGATGTGAGTTGCTGTGTTCTCACGAGGGGACTTACGCAATTGTTCAGACTTCTTGCAGTTAGCAATAGGTAGGTGATTTGAAGGGGATTTTGTGCGTGTGATTTGGCAATGTAGCTTGTTTTCCTAAAACTAATCAGAAATTTGCGGAAAGCAAAAGAGTTTAGGGCCTAAGAAACTTGTACATCTACTCTAAATGCAGGATATGTGGAGCTTCGTTTTAGTAGACTTCAACCGAATTTCACCTAGCCTCCCGTCGGATAGCCTCAGTAAAATTGGTGCAATCTTCAAAGGGATAACAAAAGATGTTCAAATTATGATCTAACATACATACACCATCACAACGACGCATATAAGCATGCAAACCACAATCGAAGTTAAACTCAAGATAATGTCCAGTTGACCACGCAAGGCGAACTTATCATCAACAAGCCGCTAGTGGTATGGAATAAAGTGAAGCTACCTCAATAAAACCACCACATATCAAAGTAAACTACTTGCATGAAAATTATGCTACTTGGATACGAAAGGAAGAAGAGACCTTGCTAGCTATTCATGACAAGACGAATTCCACCTGTTGATGTGTTTTTCGTGACCGCACCAACGTAGAATAAAGTTGCCAACGGCTTCCCTATTCTCTCTTGATCAAAGTATTCCACATGCTAAGATTGCAAAGAAAGTTCATGCGTTCAACTCCAAGGTTCTTTTAGTGCGAATAGGCTCAGTTTGGCTCGATGTGATTTGCTAGTATTTCAAGGGGACTTATGGAATTGTTCGGCAGTGGAGAAAGGAATTCAAATGCTCGAAGGATTTGTCTATGAAGCGCGGGTTTTCTATTCTAATCAGAAAGTACTGAATGAAATGGGGTAGGGTTTAGAGAGTCTAAATCTATTCTAAGGCGTGGGATATGGAGCTCAACTTCAGCAAACTTCTAACCAGACTTCGCTTTGCCTCGCATTGGACAGCTTCCACGGAGTCGGTGCAATCTTCAGGGGAGATGACTAAAGATGTTCAAACCACCATTTGACATGGAGATACCATCACAACGACGCATACCACCATTCAAACTGTGATTGAAGTTAGGCCCAAACGTTTCCAGTTGACCACGCAAGGCGAACTCACCATCAGCGAGCCCACTAGTGGTATGGATAGACGAAGCTTTGCTCAAATTGAAGACCACATTCCACAATTACTATCTACTTGCATGAAATGAAACTTATTCTACTTTAAGTCACTACTTGAATCGAAGGACGAAGAAACCTTGCTAGCTGCTCACAACAAAGACGAAATTCACCATCAATGAAAAACTCTTTTATTGAGAGAGTGTTCACAACAATTTCTTACAAAGTTTTCAAAGGGAAAACTTTCCCTCTTCTTCAAACTACACTATCAATCTATACTAAGTTACTCTAAGCTATCACCTAGTTGTCTCTCTACTCCGACTTCTACTCTAATCCTACTGTCTACTGAGTTACAAATGAGGGGGACTCCCCCTTTATATAGTTAGCCAAGTCCCAAAAGACGGCTAGGGTTACAATTAATAGAGTGGCCAGAATCGTGCCACCTCAGCCCTAACCCTAAAAACTGCCAGAATAGGGAGTGGTACATTAAATGAATCAAAGATTCCCACTCACTCCCAAAAATAGTAAAGGCAATAAATGCCCACAATCAGTCTTCTAGAAGATCCTCGCTTGTAGACGTGTTCACACTGTCCTTTATCTTCTTTCTTGACGTTGCTCTTCAACTTCTTTGTCACTTGAGCTAACACTTAGCCAATTTCTTGCAACTTTTTCTTCCTTCATGTGAAACTTATAACTTTATCTTCCTCCGAAGGTTGTAATATCATCGTGCTTCACCGCTTCCAGACATCGTGCTCTGGTCTCGACATTCCTCCTGCAAAACAAGCGAGGAGAAGAGAATTAGAACACTTCATAATATAATCATAATTTACTTACCTGATTTTCACGTTCCAATTTTCAAGCGTTCATCGCCTTCACTAGCCAACTTCACTTTCAGATTCTTCATGCCTTAGCCAAATTTTCAACGCATCTTCCTCAAGGGCGCATCATCTTTGACAATATTAACTTCAACTGCATCTTCAAGAAATTCATTTCACCTGTTGGAGCTCTGACAACCTTGATTTTATCCACCTTTGGCTCAAGAAGACTATCCTCATGAAGGATTTAAGCAAATTCACCTAGGCAGTTCCTTTCAAATTCATTGCCTGGAGGATTTCACCTTGAAAACACATTTTCTTCACACTTGCCTTAGAAAATTTTAAAATTCCCCCTTAGGAAAATTCATCAACCTGGTGCCCATCAAAATCTTCACCCTGAAGGCCAAAGCGAAGCACGGAAGACTTTAAAATCAACTCCTCATCGACAATCTTTGATACCCAGAAGAAAATTTCCTCCAGAACGCGTCGAATCCATGGGTACCCAACGAACGGGTTCACTTAATTTTCTTCAATTTTGCACCTTAGAAAATATTCCCTGTGAAATTTAAATCCGTTTTTCATATCTGTGAAGATTTCTTGTTGCTCTGACTTAAGAAATTTTTATCAACCCGTGCAGCTGGCATTCACCGACTTCATCTCCGACTATTCATCCGTGCTTCAAGAAAAATTCCACCACCTCTTCAGACTTAAGCATTTTTCTAAGGGAGAAAATATTTGCGCCTTAGAAAATTTTTTGAAAAAAAAAAAAAAAGGTTTTCCCTTAGAAAATTTTATATCCAACTCGATCAACTTTGCCTGTGAAAATATCAACTCCACCTAGAAAATTTTCATGAAGGCGCCTAGCATACTTTATCTTCCACCCATCATCTTGGATTTTATTTCACACTTAGAAAATACTTTCACTTGAAGTTCCAACGCCTTAAAAAAATTCTCATCACATCATCCTATATTTCATCACACCACCCCTGGCGCACAGCACACTTGGAGAAAAATAAAATAAAAGCGCCTAGCATTTTGTTTCACCACCTCACAAGCCTTAGAAAATTTTCTAACACCTACCACCTTGGGCGCATATAACACTTGAAGAGGGATAACCACGCCTTGGGAAATATTTCAACACCTTTAACACATATCACCTCAGGCGCATGTAGCACTTGGAGGGAAAAATTTAAAACTCCATCACGCCTAACATTCACTTTGCTTTGACCACGCCTTAGAGTGTTTAACTTACCTTTTACCTCATTCACCACCTTACATTCACCTTTTACACCTCAACTTGGGCGCATTTAGACATGCAAGAAGGATGACTTTTGAACTTCCCGATTTTTGTCTTGACATGCCTTGATTTGGGCGCATTTTGCCCATGTAGGAGGATGAACTTCCTTTGACTTGTTGACTTGCTTCAACTTGAGCGCATTTTCTTGTAGGTGGAGGATGAAATTTTAACTTAGCCATTTTTTTAAACTCCAAACGCCTTGCATGTGACCCTTCACCTTCCGTTTTTTGTCTTTACATACATGTATTTGGGCACATTTTGCCCCTTGAGGAGGATGAAGTTGCTTTGACTACTTTTGACCTATTGCAATTTGGGTGCATTTCTTGCCTTGAGGAGGATGGAATTTTTTACACTTAGAAATTTTTTTGAATGCCTCCAGCTTGCATGTGGGCGCATTTTAGTAGTGGAGGAGGATAAAGTTTTATACTTAGAACAATTTTGCTATCAACCCTCTTCCTTGGGCGCATTTCACCATAGGAGGTGGATGAAATTTATACTTAGAATCTTTTTCTTGAACATCTTTGCTTCTTCATCAAGCAGGGCGCATTTTGCCCAGGCAGGAGGATGAGAAACTTGAGTCATAAAATTTTGGCATCTGGTGCTTGAGGGCGCATTTAGCCTATGCTGAAGGATGAACTTCATACTTAGAATTTTTCCCGACCTCTGCCAGCCTGCCTCATGTCCTGCTATTTATAGTAAGTCCCCTGATTTCTGCATCTCTGAAGCTCAGAATGATTTGAAATTTTGCACACTGCATCCTCCTGACCTCGTTGCTCTATCGACACTGCCATTTTTAGTCACCCTGCTATTTTTAGCCTATTTCTGAAGGTGGTTTACTATAAATAGTAACCTCTTGTTTCTGATAGCTCCATTGCTCCGATCGACTTGAAATTTTAATGAGGCGCTCCTCACCACGTGACCTGACTGTTGATATCAACGCATGCGCTCAATTTACTATTTTTAGCTAGTTTCCAAATTGACTTACTATAAATAGTAAGTGCTCCGTTTGATTTGAAATTTTACCAGCAGATAGCCTGAAGGATGTTGATCACGGTGGTTTACACCGGTTTTCGAAAATTTTGACTTTTTACGCCTATTTTTAGGATCCGAAGCTGGAAACCCTAATTCGCCCTGCATGCGTATCAGAAGATATCTGTTTGTCTACGTTTCTGTGGCAGCGACCAGCTTCATGATTCTCAATTGTTAGAAGCGGCCGGACACACTCGCTAAAAATAGCAAGTTCCTTACCGAGTGAGTATCTCCGCTTGTATGTTACACCATCGCTAAGCTCAAAACCCATCGAATCATCCACATGCAAAAAGAAACCCCGATGCAACTCCTAAAAATAGCCTCGAAAGGCTGATTCTAAAAGTGGTCGCCCCGCTTTGCATGTTACATCATTGCGGCTGGGTCTTGAAAACCTAAGGAATATCCGCACATGCAAAGAAAAACTCGTGATCCGGAACCCCCAAATTGGCCCTTAAGCCGGATCGCTAAAAAATAGTAAGTTGTCCGCTTCACCAAATTTTGCATGAAAGCAGCCTTGAGTGTCTCAATGCAGTGGACTGGGAATCTCAAAAAATGTTGACAAATTGCCTGTAATTTCACACTTACTAAAAATAGTAAGTTGTCAAAATCGATGAAAACTTGCCGAGAGCCTCTGGAAGCACACCGACAACAAAGTTAAGCTCAATTTTCAATTTATTCACTTCGCTCGACCTTTGACCAGGAAAGATGAAACCCTAATTTTCAGACTTGGCCAATATTCAAGTTCAAACTCAGTGACGGGCTCAATCCCGAAAAGACAGATAGTAGAAAAGAGAGACAACGACAAAACAAACGAAAAGCAAAGCCAAAATTAGGGGGTCCCCATTTGCAATGGGGCGATGTGTGAAGAACGTCACAACACCACCATCAATGAAAAGATCTATTATCATGAAAAGTGTTACACAATAATCTCCACAAAAGTTTTCAAAGCGAAAACTTTCTTTCTTCTCCAATATCCAAAATGTCTACAATGCTCTACTATGCTCTACTCCCTAGCTCTAGCTAATATCTGATATCTGCCTCTAATCTAATGTGTTACAAATGAGGGGGACTCCCCCTTTATATAGCTAGCCAAGTCCCAAAAGACAGCTAGGGTTACAATTAATAGAGCGGCCAAAATCGTGCCACCTCAGCTCTAACCCTAAAAATTGCCAGAATAGGGAGTGGTACATTAAATGAATCAAAGATTCCCACTCACTCCCATAAATAGTAAATGTAATAAATGCCCATATTCAGTCTTCTAGAAGATCTTCGTCCAGTAGTGCATTCCCATTTTCCTTCTCTTTGACTGCCAACTCAACAAATCTGCCAAGCACAGCCTCAACTTCCTGAACTGAAATGGGCAGAATGCAGTCTAACTGAAACTCTAGCATTGTGACTGAATGCTCATGCCTCGTACAAGATTTTCTCCAAGCAATCAAGGAGTCCTGCGTGTTCTGGATCAAGGTGGAGAAAGTAGAAGTATTCTCCAAATCATCCTGTACAAAGGTCTTAACATCTGCAAAGAAAGGCACCAGCAAACCCCTCAAATTATCAAAATTAACTTCCTCTGGATTCAGCCGCCTAGCAAATATAGCCTCAAAGGTATTTTGAACTCCATCTATAATGTTGGCCATAGCTTTATGTACTCTAGCTGAATCCACCTGTGCCGCATCGAAGAAGCCACGTCCCGTGATCGCTGAAGAATACCATCTAGAGAAATCATACCTATCATTCTCCTGAATGACACCTCCATCAACCAGCAATCGCAACGGAACATGCCTCAATACCTCAAGACGCTGAATTATTCTGCCCTGATAGATAGAAGCATCGCCCCAAGCATGATCCACTGCATCCATCCGTGTCAAAATACTAGAGGCCTGCTGAAAAGTGAAGGTAAGGTCCTCCATAAACTTTTCTGTCTCAGCACGAACTCCTGTGACCCACTTGTCTGCTTCCTGTGCCATTTTTCCCAACTCCATCAAGCCGCTGATCGACTCTCTAGGTATCTCTGCTGGAGGCTCTATCACTGGAACATCCTACCCTCGAGATCGAGACAACTGCTGCACATACCCAATTAAGGCCTTGTGTTCTCTTTTCAACCTCTTATATTTCCCTTCCTTCTTGAATAACCTATCTTTGAGGGCAAGATAGGAGTTATCACACTCCTCTACAATTTGCGCACCAGTGGGGCGTCCCAACTCCAAAGTCGTGACCACATAATTTTCTGGCACTACTTCATTTCAGTCACAATCAACTTGAGGCACAGCTACATGAAGAGTACAAGAACCATCCTCTTCAATGGATATCTTCGAAAATTTTCTTGCTTTCTTCTTCTGTGGAGGTGCACTGATCCTGTTCAAAAATTCTTCCATCTCAACTGCTGGATCAAGCTCCTCACTGGGGCTTCTTCTCATCCTATCCTTAAGCCAATCAGGCACATCATACTGTATATCAAAGGGCTGCTGCTCCTGTGCCTCTACTTCTCTAACTTGTTCAACTTCTTCATCATTCTGGCGAGGCTCATCATCCTCAAGTGGCTGAGTGTCCCCTGACACTATATCATCATCATCGTTCATGGCCGTCTCCAATTCCTGCTGAAACTGAGGGTCAGTAATAGTCCCCTCATCGTCCTGCTGATCAACCCTATCAGGTGCGTTGACACTCTGGCCAACTGACTCTCTCCGTGGAGGCTGAATATTATCCTATACTGCCTGCGCCTGATTCAATGCAATCCTCTGATCAGCAAATAAAGAGACCTCTTGTATACTTGGAGAACGTGTCTCCAATGGTGATGCAACTGTAACTCGTGGAGGCTCTGGCTGAACGGGCTCCTGTCGAACTATCTCCTTCTTTCTGGGCTCTGGACCTCGTGTAATCTGTTTCTTCCTGCCAGTGGTGGGCGTCCTGTGATCTCCCATCATGTTGTAAGTCAAGGAAATTGACCTACTCTTCAATCTGCTCACACGCCGATCAACCCATGCTCTAGTAAATGTCATGACTAGGATAGAGAGAGTATCTAAATCTGCAACCTCGGGCTCTGACCAATCTGGAGGTGGAAGTGGAGTATCTCTAACAGCTGCATAATCTGGATGAACCACATCCATATCTTCGTTCACCTGGTCTGGAACCGGCACAACTTCACACTCCCTGATCAGAGTAATCGGCAACCGAGAGAACATTCTCTTCCTTACTTCAATCTCATCAACTGCATCAGCCCAATAATCTTCAATGGTGGCCTTATGTTTAAATTCTTCTGACAACACCCATTTGATGTTATGATGCTGGTCATAGTGCTGTCGACTAGTGTGATAAGAGAAATGATAAAATTGGAGTTCACTTTCAGCCTCTCTAGCTGCCTGTATTGAGGGACACACCTCATCTGAGTTGCCCATAACAATTGGAAATTCTACCCCTCCCTTCTTCTTCTTTTGAATTTTATCAAAGGCGAGCAGTTGCCTCGATATCTCTAGCATCAATATTCTATCTGTTGGGTACTTAGGCAGCCTATATGGGTACGAGGCAAAACCTTGCAGCCTAATGTAAGAAAATCTTGGAAACTGTATGAACCAGCACCCATACCTTTCAATTAGTTCTTGGGCATCCCTCGAGATTCGATGATGTAACCGCTCCTGAAGCAGTCTCGTGATGTACATGGTGAAAGAATCGTTGACACGCTTGAAGTGAGTTGTGCTCGACAGGTGCAACTGTGGACACGCCTCATGGATCTTGAATTGATGAGAGCCACAGCCGACAGGCTCCTTGTAAGATATTCCCCTGTACTTCGTCATCCGTGCGAACATATAAATGATATAGGAACTCATGTAAAATGTATTCGTTCTCCTCAAGCTTAGGAGCTGCTTATGCAAATTATCACTGATCATCTCGGCCCAATTGACATAATCTTTCCCTTCTAGCTCCAGGTTGATGTAATAAAACATCCAAGGCTCAAAAATGAAGGACTGTGGGCAACCTCCAACCCTGCTCAGCATCATGATGATATCACAATACTCTTGTTTCAAGTCATCCGCTATGATCTGTTTTGGCAACTTTGTACGAGAAGGCCTGGGAGTGCTCATCCAATTAGTATTAATAGTATCCATGCATCTCTCGAATGCAGAAGCGTACATCCGCTCAGCCTGTTCTCTGGATTTGTAGATCATATTTCTGTGCACCGGGATCCCGAAAGCTTCACCAATGGCCGCTGGAGTAAGATTGGCTAGTAGTTGGCCATTTGGTGACATGATCGATCGATGATCCTTCTCATAATAATTAGCGCACTCCATCATCAGCTCTGAGCATTGAATGGCTGGCGGAAAACCAGCAGCTGCATATAGTCCGCTTCGAACAATGTTGTGTGAAGTGGTCGAAGCCCGATGACTTCCAATTCCGAACATCCTGTTCTTGAAGGTCTCCAGGTTGACGGAGCCCAGGTTAGTGTCCGTCAGCTTGCCTAACTTTGAAATAAACTTAGACTCTGGCATGAACGTCTTACTCAGCTTCTTGATCACAGCTTGTCTGGAGGCACCATTGTCTTTTCCAGTCGTCCTTGCCTCAGCCATCTCAGCTTCTTTTCCAATAAATTCGAACTTCAATACTTAGAACAGATTTCTAAGTAAGCTTCAGCCTTAGCAACCTCAATCAGCAACTTGATAAACTCGTACTTTGCACCAACAAGTATCAATCAGCAAGTTCGCACTTTTATAACATTGTATCAGCAATCAGCAATCGGCAATCAACAATCAACCAATTTGCACTTTGAAAATTCTCAGCAACTCACTTCACTTCAAGGCGTCCCTTCCAACTGGCATTTTCAACTTCAGCAATGAATTAAGCTTCAGCCACACTCGTACCTTTCAAACTTTCAGCAACTTCTCTTCACTAACCAGCAAGTGCGCACCTCTTGACTTGGGCAATGGCACCTCTCAGCAACTCAAGGCGTCCCTCCAACTGGCAAATTCAACTTCAAATTTAAACTTCAGCAAAACTTCGAATTCTTCAAGCTTCAGCAACACCAAGCAACAATCCTTACTTAGAGCAAATTCGACTTCCTTCAGCTGTGAAGAATAAGTTAGAAATCTCTTCATTTTATAGCCAAAATTCAAATTCTAGAAGAAGTTAATTTTAGCCAGTACATTAAACTTCCACTACTCCACTTCAAGAATTCGAATTTCCCTCTCTGGTATTTCTGACACTTGTCACTCGACGTCAGGAATCTTATTCTTCTAGAAACTTGACTTTGACTGGCATCTTTGAATTTATTTTGAAAAATTTAATTTAAGTCCACCTTTTTAGTTCACCAGCCGGAATTCTGTCACTTGAAATTCGAATTTAACTTCTTCATCATCTCTGGAAAATTCATCTTCGAAGAATTCGATCAAAATCATCTAGGCAACTGACTTCAAATTCATCATTCAGAGAAATTCACTTTGAAAAGTCATTTTATTCAAATTTTCCTTAGAAAATTTAAAATTCTCCCTTAGGAAAATTCACAATTTGAGCACTGATTAAATTCTTCACTGAAAAAGTGTTGGCAAAGTTCGGAAGACTTGGAAAACCATCTATCATTGTGAATGTTTAGTACCCAGAAGAAAATTTTCTTCAGAATGCTTTGGATCCATGGGTACCCAACGAACGGGTTCATTTAATTTTTAAATTTTGAACCTTAGAAAAATATTATTTTATCAAATTTAAATTCGTTCTTCGCCTGTGATCATTTTGTGTTGCTCCAGCTTGAGAAATTCGAATTCATCCTGTATTATCATCCATCTCTGACTTCATCACTGAGAAAAATTTGCTCGTGCTTCGAAAAATTTCACCACCTTGATCTCCAGGCGTATTTTCTAAGGGAGAAAATATTTTCCTTAGAAAATATTTTAATCATCCTGCACTCTGAGAATTTTCCTTAGAAAATTTCATTTATTTGCTAGTGGGGAAAACATCAACTTCCTTCAGAAAAATTTCGTTCACGCCTGGCACACTTGATTTTCCACTCATCATTTTGTATTTACCTCCACACTTGCAAGGCAATTTTATTTAACATTCTAACACCTAGGAAATTCTCCAACACTTTATAACTTTCATCACCCTTGCAATATTTTCTCACACATATCATCTTGGGTGCTTATCACTTAGAAGACATCAAAAACCACGCCTTAGCATTTTATTCTCAACTTTTACCTTATTTACCACTCTTATTCACTTTTTACACCTCAACTTGGGCGCATTTTGGCTCTGCAAGAGGATGACTTTTCGACTTCCCATTTTTGTCTTCACATAACCTTGTTTGGGCGCATTTAGGAGGGTGAGGAGGATGAGTTTCCTTGACCTTGTTGACTCTCACCTGACTTGAGTGCATTTTCATGTAGGTGGAGGATAAAAATGTTGACTTGTTGACCCTCTTTGCCTTTTGGGCGCATTTTGACATGTCTAGGGGATGAAACTCATGACAACGCCCTTGGAGTGACTCTTCACCTTCCATTTTTCGTCTTGACATCTATGAATTTGGGCGCATTTTGCCCCTTGAGGAGGATGAAGAACGTTGACCTTGCTTTGACTTCTTTGTGTTTTGGGCGCATTTCATCCCTGCTGCAGGATGGGCGCATTTGGAGGGGTGAGGAGGATATCCAGACTTAGAAATTTTTTTTCAACCTTTTCCTCTTCAAGGTGGGCGCATTTTGCTATGCCAACAGGATAGAAACTATTGACTTTCTTTGACCACTTGTGCCTTGGGCGCATTTTGCCCCTGATGAAGGATGAACCTCATACTTAGAATTTTTTTTCGAGCTCAGCATATGCTTGAAGGCACATTTAGGCTAGGCTGAGGGATGAAAGGCGTTGACTTTCTTTGACTTTCTCTAGTTTAGGCATATTTTGGTCTGTGTGAAGGATGAACTCCATTTTTAAGATTTTCCTGCCTCCTTACTCACCTGGGCGCATTTTGCCATGTCCACTGGATGAAGCTCCAGACTTAGAACTTTTTTCATCATTTTTCGCCAGCTTACATGCCCTGCTATTTATAGTAAGCCTTCTCAATTTTGCACTTCTGAAGCTCGGAACGACTTGAAATTTTGCCCACTGCATCTTTATAACTTCATCAACTTGTTGACACTGCCATTTTTAGTCACCCTGCTATTTTTAGCTTGTTTATGAAGGTGGTTTACTATAAATAGTAACCTCTTGTTTCTGATAGCTCCACTGCTCCGATTAACTTGAAATTTTAATGGCGTGTTCCTCACCACGTGACCTTACTGTCGACACTAACGCATGCACTCAATTTACTATTTTTAGCCGGTTTCCAAATTGACTTACTATAAATAGTAAGTGCTCCGTTTGACTTGAAATTTTACCAGCAGATAGCCTGAAGAATGCTGATCGCGGTGGTTTACACTGGTTTTTGAAAATTTTGACTTTTTACGCCTCTTTTTGGGTCCCAAAGCTGGAAACCCTAATTCGCTCTGCATGCGTATCAAAAGATCTCTGTTTGTCTTCGTTTATGTGGTACTGCGATCAGCTCGTGATTCTGAACTGCTGGGAAGTGGCTGCCGGGACACACCTGCTAAAAATAGTAAGTTCCTTACTGAGTGGTTATCTTCATTTGCATGTCACACCATTGCGAAGCTCTCAAAAAACCCATCAGGAATCATCCGACATGCAAAAGAAACCCTGACATGCAAACCCTAAAAATAGCCTCCGAAGGCTGAATTCTGAAAGTTGTCGTCTCGTTTTGCATGTTATATCATTGCGAAGGTCTCGAAAAACCCAGAAGGAATATGCAAACATGCAAAGGAAAAATCTGCATTTAGGCCTTGAAATTTGCTTCGGAAGCCGAACTGCTAAAAATAGTAAGTTATTCGTTTTTGCTCAAATTTTGCATACGAGCAGTCTGATGCGCTCCGAATGCCGTGTGACTGTCGGGATCTCAAAAATGCTGACGGATTGCCTGCAATTTGACACTTACTAAAAATAGTAAGTACCTCAGAATTTGATGAAAACTTGTTGGGAGCCTGCTGGAAGCACACTGATAACAACGTTAAGTTCAATTTTCAATTAATTCACTTTGTTCGACCTTGGACTGACCAGGAAAGATGAAACCCTAATTTTCAGACTTGGCCAAAATTTCACGTTTAAACTCACTGGCGGGCGCAACCCCTTGAAAGGCGAACATCAGAAAAGAGACAGAGTGGGAGAGAGAGAGAAAAACCCAAGCCAAAAGACCAGAATGGAGCAAAAATTAGGGGGTCCCCATCTTGAATGGAGCGATGTGTGAAAAGTTCACAACATGCCATAATGCTGGAAGCCTGCTGGTAAGCATGAGCAAGATCCTCCATAAACTTTTATGTCTCAGCACGAATGTTGGCAACTCACTTATCTGCTTCTTGTGCCATCCTCCTTAAATCTTCCAATCTGCTGACAGACTCTCTAAGAAACTCAGCTAGAAGCTCAATTGCTGGATTCTCTTGCCCACAAGGACGAGACAAGTGTTGTACATAACCTATCAATGTCTTATGCTCCTTCTTCAATTTCTTATATTTTCCTTTAGTTCGGAGCAATTTGTCCTTGAGCACCTGGTAGGAGTTATCACACTCCTCAATTATCTGTGCTCCGGTGGGGCGACCTAACTGCATGGAGGTGATCACATAATTTTCTGGCATAGCCACATCTCGATCACACTCAATCCTTGGCACAGCCACGTGAAGGGTGCGAGAGCCATCCTCATCTGTTGAAATCTTCGAAAACTTCCTAGATTTCTTCTTTGTTGGAGGTGCACTAATCCTACTCAAAAATTCCTCCATCTCAACTGCTGGATCAACCTCTTCACTGGGGCTCCTCCTCATCCTGTCTCTGAGCCAATCTGGTGCTACCTGCTGTAGGTCAGAAATAATAAACGGCTGCTCATTCCTTGCTTCTTCTTCACGAACCTCATCTATAACTTCATCTTGACGAAGCTCATTGGCTTCTATGGGCTGAGTATCTCCTAAACCCTGGGCTTCTTGTCCTGTAATAGTGTCATCCTCTAATGCTGCCTCAAGCTCATGCTGGAAGTGTGTATCTATAGCAGTTTCTTCATCTTCTTCCTGCTGATTATCTCTGGTAGGTGCGTTGACACTCTAGCCAACAGACTCTCTGCATGGTGGCTGATTTTCCTTCTGCAATCCTTGTTCCTTATTCAACATGTTTCTCTGATCAGCAAACAATGAAACTTCTTGTATACTTGGAGAACGTGTCTCCAATGGTGTTGGTGATCCTACCTCAATTCTTGGAGGCTCTGGCTGAACTGGCTCTTTCCTTCGAGACTCTGGAGCTCGAGCAACCTGCTTCTTCTTTGTGGTAGTTGGCGTCCTATTATCTCCCATAAAATTGTAAGTTAGAGGAATTGACCTGCTCTTAAGCCTATTCACATGCCTCTCAACCCATCCTCTAGTGAATGTTAGGACTGGTATGCATAGTGTATCTAAATCCGCAATCTCCAGTTTTGACCAATCTGGGAGTGGAAGTGGTGTGTCCCTCACTGCCTCATAATCTGGATGAAGAACATTCATGTCCTCGTCTACTTGGTTCGGCATTGGGATAATCTCGCATTCCCTAATCATGCTCAAAGGTAATCTCGAAAACATTCTCCTTCTTACTTCGGCTTCATCCAATGCACCAGCCCAATAATCTTCAATATTGGCCTTATGCCTAAACTCCTTCGACAGTATCCATCTAATATTTCTGTGAGGATCATAATACTGCCTACTGGTGTGATAAGAAAGGTGGAAAAACTGAAGCTCATTTTCAGCTTCCTTGGTTGCCTGTAGTGAAGGACACACTTCATTTGAATTTCCCATGATGATTGGGAAATCAAGTCCTCCCTTCTTCTTTCTCTTCTAAATTTTATCATAAGCAATGAGTTGCCTAGATATTTCTAACATCAAAATCCTGTTTGTAGGGTATTTGGGTAGCCTATATGGATATGAAGAAAACCCTTGCAACCTAATATAAGTAAATTTCGGAAATTGGATAAACCAACACCCGTACCTTTCTATCAACTCCTAAACTTCCTTGGAGATCCTGTGATGAGTTCTTTGCTGAAGTGATCTCATTATGTGCATAGTGAAGGCGTCATTGACTCTCTTGTAATGACATGTGCTTGTCAAGTGCAGTTGCGGACAAGCCTCATGAATCTTGAACTGCTGAGAGCCACACCCAATAGGCTCCTTGTATGATATTCCCCCGTACTTCGTCATACGATCCAACATGTAGATGATGTATGAGCCCATATAGAATGTTTTCATTTTTCTTAAACTCCGGAGCTGCTCATGTAAATTATCACTAATCATCACTGCCCAATTAATAAACTCCTTTCCTTCTAGCACAAGGTTGATGTAATAAAACATCCAAGGTTAAAAAATGAATGCCCAAAGACATCCTTCGACTCTACTGAGCATCATAATCAAATCACAATATTCCTGCTTCAAATCATCTAAGATTATCTGTTTCAACAACTTTGTGCGAGTTGGCTTGGGCTTGTTCATCCAACGAGAGTTTATCATATCAACACATCTGTTAAATGTTGAAGCATACATCCGCTCAGCACGTTCTCTCGTTTATAGATCATCTTCTCATGTGAAGGAATTCCAAATGCTTCGCCAATAGCTGCAGGCGTGATGTTGGTGAACAATTTTCCATCCGATGCAATGATAGTCCTTCGGTTTGGATTGTAACAATTAGCACACTCCATGATCAATTCCGGGCACTGAATGGCTGGTGGAAAACCAGCAGTTGCATAAAGTCCACTCCTGACGATATTGTGAGAAGTGATCGATGGACGGTGGCCTCCAATTCCCATCATTCGACATTTGAAAGCTTCCATATTGAAAGAGCCCAGGTTCGTGTCAGCCAACTTGTGTCATGTCCTCAAAATGGTAGCATTAAAAATAAGATAAACAAAATACATATAGAAAAACCTTTTGATATCCATAAGTCTCAAAAATAATGTTATAAATATTAAGTGTTGTGACGTTTTTCACACATCGCCCCATTGCAAATGGGGACCCCCTAATTTTGGCTTTGCTTTTCGTTTGTTTTGTCGTTGTCTCTCTTTTCTACTGTCTATCTTTCCGGGATTGTGCCCGTCATTGAGTTAGGGTTTTGAACTTTCTAGCCAATTCGTGGTCGAATGAGGTGAATAAATTGAAAACCAAGATTAACATTAATGTCAGCACATTTCTGGCAGGTTCCCACAAAAATTTCATCGAATTCTGGCAACTTACTATTTTTAGTAAGTGTGCAATTGCAAGCAATTTGTCAACATTTTTGAGATTCTGACAGTCACACTGCGTCCAGAGCAAATCAGGCTACTCACAGGTTAAATTTGAACTGAAGCAGACAACTTGCTATTTTTAGCAGTTCCACCTTCAGAGGCAATTTTCAGGGCTTAGACGCAGAGTTTTTCAACGCATGTCAGCATTTTCTTTCTGGGTTTTCCAAGAGCTTCGCGACAGTGTAACATGCAAATGGAGCCGACCACTTTTGGAAACTTACTATTTTTAGCCAGTGCTTGCATGTTGGAGATTTTTCTAGGTTTTTCTGGGTTTTTCAAGATTTTTCGGGCAGTATGACATGCAAGATCATCCGGCAGCCGGTCGGTCACTTTTTCGGCCGTTTTCTATTTTTTAGCAGGTACCACTTGGGCAGCTACTCAACACCTCAGAAATGCAAGTTGATCATCATACAACTAAAACGAGGTCAAATGGAGCTCATCTGAGCAACATGCACAAAATTAGGGTTTCGAGCTTCAGAGCTAAAAATGAGGAGTCAGAGGTCAAAACGTTCAAAACTGAGGTATCCATCACGATCGGCATCCTTCCGAGAATCTGCTGGCAAAATTTGAAGGCAATCAAAGAACCTGCTATTTTTAGTAAGTGTTCCAGACGCAGACTATAAATAGAAAGTTGATCTCGGCATCAGCATACACAGGCAAGTTCACCAACGACGGGCACACTGTCCAAATTTCAAAGCAAACGGAGCAAAGGAAGCCCCAGAAACGGGCACTTACTATAAATAGTAAGTCACTTCAGAAGCAGCTATAAATAGCAGGTCAAAGTCAAGTCTCAGTATAAACAGGTTAAACATGTGATGAAGACCCTATGGCGTGAATTTCAAATCAAACGGAGTTACAGAGAATGAAGAATCAAACAGTTGCTATTTTTAGCAGGTCAGTTAGGGTTTCCTAAAATCAAGGGCGGGACCCGACATTCACGCAGAAGCAGCATCCAGTGACGACCACCATGCTTCGAGCAATCAGCACATGAAATTTGGAGGCTTTCGGAGAAATTTCTATTTTTAGCAGGTTGCTAAAAATAGCAGGCGCAAACAGGAATCAGGCACTGACGGCACAAATCAGTTGAAATTCAGAGCAAGGTGAAAATCAGGCTTTCCGGAGTCAGGATCCAGTCAACGGCGCAAAATTTAAGGAACTTTCTAAAAATAGAAAGTCAGGGCAAATTAGGGTTGACCAAGGAAAATCAACTTAAATTTGGCAAAGGGGACGAAACAAGTCAAATTTGATAATTTTTCAAATCCGGCCAAAACTCGCTACAAGAGGCTGAAGACAGGTGAAATTTTACCTAGGCATTAAAACTGGAAGTTCAACATGCTAAATGCGCCTGAGCCTATGAAGACTTGGAAATTTGCCTAAGTGACGAAAACTGAAAGTAGCATGGTCAAATGCGCCTAAAGCCAAAAATGAAGGTTGACTGTGATATATGCGCCCAGGAGCTAAGAAGACCAAGTGTTGAAGAAAATTCTAAGTGTTAGAAATTGGACAGAGACCCTCCCAAATGCGCCTTGAAGTAGGATGTGCAATATGCGCCCATGGCAAAAGGTAAAAGCTCATGGCATTAAATGCGCCCCAAGATGGAAGCTTAACCCCTCTAATGCGCCCTTCTTAAAAATGAAAGCTTTAGCCCTCAGATGCGCCCAGCTTTGAAGAAGATTCCGAAATTTTCTAAGTGTCAAAATTAAAAGGTGATCATGTAATATGCGCCCCCTGATGAAAATGGATGTTGATCCATGCAAATGCGCCTAAATGAGTGAAATTTTTTCTAAGTCTCCAAACTGAAAGTTAGGCCACTCAAATGCGCCTGAAGATATTGAAGGAGAATGAGTCTACAAAGACATTGGTAAAAGGTTTAAGTGTCGAGATTGGAAGGAGGTAGGGTGATATGCGCCCCAAGTAACAAAACTTAAAGCACACCCTATGATTTGCACCTAAGCACAAACTGGACGTATCAAGGGTTAAATGCGCCCCTTTTGAGGAATTCCAAATTGCGCTTAAGTTAAAATGGAAGCACTAAGTGCTAAATGCGCCCTCCTCCTTTTAATTTGATAATGAGATTCTTGAAGTTCCTAAGTGCAAGGCGTAAATTTTAATTTCAAACCTTACCATTCAAAGTGCGCCTTGAATAAATAGTTGGAAAATTCTCTAAGGCAAGTAAAATGGAAGCAAGGACTCCCAAATGCGCCCCTCTTCAAAAGTGAATGTTGACCCTAGCAAATGCGCCCAACTGACGAAATTGGAAGTTGCTTGAGTCAAATGCGCCTAAAGCCAAAAATGAAGGTTGACTGTGATATATGCGCCCATACCCCAAGGAAGGTGTTCAAAATATTCTAAGTGTTCTAGATTGGATGCTCACCCTTCAAAATGCGCCTAAGATGCATGAAGACAAAGTCAAAGCAATTGCATGCAAAGGAGGAAAAGGACAAAATACGCCCAATTAAAGACAAGAGTGCATACTAAATACAAGGCGTCCAAAGCATAAAGTGGGTCCCTTTGAGAATATTTTAAGTGTTAACACTTGAGGCTTGACCCCCCTTGTTGGCGCCCAAGGTGAGTAGGGAATCTAGGCGTAGGAGTTTGAAGTTAAATGCCTTGAACATTTTGACCTTGGAAATATTTCTAAGTATGGGAAATTTGAAATAGACTCCTCTGTGGGTGCCTAGAAATTGTATGTGGAATGTTTCAAGGTGCTGGAAAATTTTGAAATTTAAAACACCTCCTACCAAATGCGCCTAGGTTTGAGGTGATAATATAATTCACTGAGGCATGGATGAAATTGGCAGGGATGAGTCAGAATACTCCATCTTCACGAGATCGATGAAAATATTTTCAAGTCAAAGCGAAAAGAAATGTTCACAGATGATGAAATGAAATAAATTTGATGAGAAATTATTTTTCCAAGGTTCAAAATTAAAAAATTAAATGAACCCGTTCGTTGCATACCCATGAATTTGAGGCGTTCTGAGAGAAATTTTCTTCTGGGTATTGATGATTGTTGATGAGGAAGGGATTTTAAAATCTTCTACACTTTGTCGAGGCCTTTAGGGTGAATATTTTTGGTGGGCGCCAGGTTGATAAATTTCCTAAGGGAAATTTAAAAAAAATTTAAGGCATGAAATGAAATGTGGTTGACACAAAATTGCCTTGGCCGATGAATTTGAAAATGATCGCCTAGATAATTTTTGATCAAATCCCTGATGAAAGAATTTCTTCTCGATTCTGAGTTGGATGAAATATCAGAGCAGAGTATGCCCAGGCAGAATGCAAGATGGGTTGGAAATTTGGCTAAGGCATGAAGAATTAGAACGCGAAGTTGGCTAAGGAAAAATGATGAGCCCTTGAAGATCAAAGCATGAAAATCAGGTAAGTAAGGTGAATTTATATTATGATGTGTTCTAATACCCTTCTCCTTGCTTGTTTTGCAGGAGGAACGTCGAGGCCAAAGCATGATGACTTGAGGTGGTGAAGCACGATGATATTACAACCTTCGTAGGAAGATAAAGTTATAAGTTTAACATGAAGGAAGAGAAAGTTGCAAGAAATTGGCTAAGTGTTAGCTCAAGTGACAAAGACGAAATATTTTCAAAACTCAAGATGAAGAAAGGATGGAAGCTCGAGCGAAGTCGAGAAAGAAGATCAAGAATGGTGTGAACGCATCTACAAACGGAATCTTCTAGAAGGATGACGGTGGACATTATGGCGCATTTATTACCCCACTCTCCTTTGTGGCGGTTTTTAGGGCATATCTTGTTTAGGGCTAAGGTGGCACGATTCTGGCCACTCTATTAATTGTAACCCTAGCCGTCTTTTGGGACTTGGCTAGCTATATAAAGAGGGAGTCCCCCTCATTTGTACCTCATTAGCTTAGAGTTAGACAGCAGACATAGAATAGAGGGACAACTTAGAAGTAGATTGATAGTGTAGTTGGAGGAGAAGGAAAGTTTTCCTTTGAAAACTTTTGTAAGAGATTGTCGTGTAAAAATTTCATAATAAAAGATCTTTTCATTGATGGTGAAATTTGTCTTCGTTATGGATAGCTAGCGAGGCTTCTTCATCCCTTCTACTTCAAGTAGCGTAATTTCATTTTTATGCAAGTAGATAGTAATAATGGAATGTGGTGTTTGATCTAAGCAACTTCGTCTATCCATACCACTATTGTATTTGCTGATGGTGAATGCGCCTTGTGTGGTCAACTGGAATATCATGCACTTAACTTTAATCACAGTTTGAATGATGGTATGCGTCGTTGTGATGGTATCTTCATGTCAAGTGGTGGTTTGAACATCTTTAGTCATCTCCCTTGAAGATTGCACCGACTCTGTGGAAGCTGTCCGATGTGAGGCAAAGCGAAGTTTGGTTGAAGCTTGTGAAGATTGATTGCCATGTCCCACGCCTTAGAATAGATTTAGACTCTCTTAACCTTACCCCATTTCATTCAGTATTTTCTGATTAGAATAGGTAATCCGAACTTCATAGACAGATCTTTCGAACATTTGAATTCCTTTCTCCGCTGTTGAACAATTCCGTAAGTCCCCTTGAAATACCAACAAATCACATCGAGCCAAACTGAGCCTATTCGCACTGAAAGAACCTTGGAGTTGAACACATGAACTTTCTTGCAATCTTAGCATGCGGAATACTTTGATCAAGAGAGGATAGGGAAGCCGTTGGCAACTTTATTCTGCATTGGTGCGGTCACGAAAAACACATCAACATTAAGTATAATATTTCAATTATAATTACCATTTTATTTAAAATATAAATAATAACGATTTTCATATCACAACCTCTATGCTATGATAGATATTAATATATAATGAATTAATAGAATAGAAAATTATAATAGGAACTTTATAACACCAAATATGAGTGATTGCAATTATCTGAATAAAATAAATAAATGAATATTACTAATGTATGAGTGATGGAAATATAAAAAGAACCTGATTATAATCATCATAAAATAATTATATACCTATATTGATATTCTTAAGCTTAGCACATTAATAAGATATGCGAATAATCCGAACAAACTTTACCGTCTCATCACCAGGACCCGACTAATCAAGCGGGGCAATGCTTTCTAGAAGTCACGCCTCTTGAATCAAATGAAATAAGGGAATTCGTAGAATTCATAGGGGGAATAATGGGAAAAACATAGTATACACATAGGTGATCTGAAGGAATGAAGGCACACGGGGTTTCATTTTAGAAAATTAGAGAGACTGTAGACTATGGCGGAATGGGAGGTGACAGTGATCATTACAAGAACTTGACTCTGTGAGCATCCGTGCCCAACATTTTGGTGTTTGAGTCCCCACAACAAGCGAAGGGGATATCCGCAATATACAGGAGCGACACACATTGAGTGGTAGTTAGACATGGAATACCTGTCGTGGTTTCAGGTGACAATGCCCTGCGTGGGTAGAGTGGCCGCTTCAAGGACGCAAGTGGTGTGCATAGTGGAGAGCTCTGGTCTTGTTGCCATCACCCTCAATAACACTTTCACAACTGCTATGACCGATCAAGTTCAAACGGAAGAACTTATTCCGTATAAAAGAAGCATAAAGATAAACATGTGTCGGTCTTAGTTGGCAAATAGAAGGAGATCGGGGTAAGTAATATATAAAGTGTGAATTATCGATATAGGAAGGATATATGAATATACTCAAAGAGAGGAAATAGGGAATTACTGATAGAAGGTGCCTTTATGGCATATGCAGACGGAGGTATGTGATTCCAAAGCTATTGAATTTATAATTACATAATTGGCTATTAACATCATTGCTCTGTCGAGCTTGTGATTTATATTTATTAGCTTTTGTGACAAGCTTATCACAACATGGGTTTGTAGATTACATGTATACTATAGATGTGTGTACATACACTCGTGGTTATGTCATAAATGATGAATAGATACAATACATACAAATAATATAAAACAATATTTATGGTTATCCAATAATAATGCTTGCAACAATTATTGGGGCTTATATTTAAAAATGACTCTATTATGATAAAAGGTACAATAGGACCTGTTGTGACCTTTTCACACATCGCCCCATTCAAAATGGAGACCCCCTAAATTTTGCTCCATTCTGGTCTTTTGGCTTGGGTTTTTCTCTCTCTCTCTGTCTCTTTTCTGATGTCTGCCTTTCAAGGATTGTGCCCGTCGTTGAGCTTAAGCATGAAATTGGCCAAGTCTGAAAATTAGGGTTTCCATCTTTCTGGTCAATCTGAGATCTAGTAGGGTGAATAAATTGAAAACAGAGCTTAACATTGATGTCAGTATGCTTCCAGCAGGCTCTCAGCAAATTTTCATCAGATTCTGAAGTACTTACTATTTTTAGTAAGTGTGCAATTACAGGCAATCCTTCAGCATTTTTGAGATTCCGACAGTCACACTACATTCAGAAAGCATCAAGTTACTCGCATGCAAAATTTGAGCGAAAACAGACAACTTGCTATTTTTAGCAGTCCAGCCTCCGGAGCAAGTTTCAGGGCTTAGATGCAGAGTTTTTCTTTGCATGTCTGGAGATTCCTTCTGGGTTTTTTGAGACCTTCACAACAGTATAACATGCAGAGTGAGACAACAACTTTTAGAATTCAGTCTTCCGGGACTATTTTTAGGGTTTGCATGTCAGGGTTTTCTTTGCATGTCGGATGATTCCTTGTGGGTTTTTTCAAGAGCTTCGCAGTGATGTGACATGCAAATGGAGATAACCACTCATTTGGGAACTTACTCTTTTTTTGGGTGAAAATTATGTAATCAACTTTTCAATAGATTACACGACTTGGACTTCAGCCACAGCTATGTGAGATATGAATCTCTCCTCTCGGAAAGGGGAGGCGCCCTTCTTACTGCTAACAGAAGCGATAGTAAATCAAACAAATAATTACAAAATGTACACGAAATTCACGGTGGGGGGGGTGTGTTACATTCATCCTTCTCTCTTTTTTCAGAGAAGATGTTTACAATGCTTCACTTGTTGGAAGTTCAGAATTCTTGATAACTTGAAACGAACAACTAGCAGTAATGCCAATATCTCTATCTCGTCAAAGCGAAGCGTAGAGATACCAGAAGTGATTAAATAACAAACAAATAAATTAAAAAGGGAAAGCTCACGAAGGCACAAAGTCGTTCCGTAGCTTTATCAGTGTTGGATCTGTGTAGACGTACCGTTTGTTACGTTAGAAGCACAAAGTCTTCTTAGACGCAACAATTCTTCGAACAGCATAAACGATTACAAGCACAAAGTCTTGTAGATCATCCAACAAGAGTATCAATTAGCACGAACGATTACAAGCACAAAGTCTTGTAGATCTTTCGACAAAAGTATCCAAAAGTATGAATAATTACAAGCACAAAGTCTTGTAGATTACTCAACCAGAACATGCAAGAGCATGAATGATTACAAGCACAAAGTCTTGTAGATCATTCAACCAATGATAAACAAAAATAACAATGCAATCTAAATAATAAATGTAACACAAAGTTTACATCAACTACTTAGAGTCTTTCAGATTCCTCGAACTAATCACTACCAAATCAGATTAACTCACAAAAGTATCGAATCCAACGCAAAGTTTGGCTTGCAATCCTTCTCTTTATTAATCGAATCTCATTCACAAAGCATGAACGCAAAGTTTCACAAATTTGCTTACAAAAGGGCAGCACTTCGTTGCAAAAGGCTAAAAGATAAAATTACAATGAAAATCCCTCACATTATATAGAAAGAGGGATGAGCAAAAGAAGGAAAGAGATTGAGAAAATCAGGGAGAGTTAGGTGAGTGATTTTAGGAAATCTCACCTAACTTTGACCAAAATCAAAGTGTAATTTGTTTTCAAAATATTACATCTTTGATCTTGGTGTAATTACAATTTACAAAAAGACATTCGAAAATGTCGAGAAATATTTACAAGATGCATAATGGGATGCACCGGAAATGTCTAACACTGGAGAATAGGGGGCTGCTTCATGTTTCTTTGCTTATTTGTGAGTCTTCATACTTCTTCACCTACTGCACTTGAACTTTTTATTTGGAAGAACCAAGATCAAGGACATGCCGGGATCACTTGTGAGATCACGGAAGAGGTATGAGATGGTGAATCAGCAGGCATTACTTGAGAAAAAGTAGCATTGGGGCTGAAGCGAGCAACTAAGGCGAAAAAGAAAAGATGCAGAGTGAAGATGGGGTTCGAGATGGAAATGAGCAAGTTTGGAAAAGGGACTAAGATAAAAAGCGCTTAAAAGAGATGTAAAAGGTGCTAAAATTCCCGACACCATTGCACAAAATGACTAAGTCACGGAAGAAAAGGTCACAAAAGGTGTAAAATTCAGCACCATTGCGCAAAATATTCATCTGGAAGAAAGTGCAAAGGATGCTAAAATTCAGCACCATTGCACAAAGTGACTGAGATCTAGAAAAGGTGTGAAAAGTGTAAAGAGTAGCCAAGGTCCGGTATGCCACGGTACAAATTCGATCTTTGATGTAGGAAGCTAAAATGCGCTTACGCATTTCTCCGGAGGTTAGAATTTATTTCAACATGTTCAACATGTCGAGGCAGCTAAATTTTAAGCGGCTCGCTGAACATGATTTTAAGACGGATGTAATGGTGAATGAAAAATGACCTCGGGGTTTACAAAGTGTTTGTCGCATATAGAGTTACCATCAGTGGAGAATAAAGAAAACAAAGGGTAACAACAAAAGATGAAAAATCTTTGGAGGATGTCAAAAACTTAAAAACATATTCACGGTTGAAACTTCGCCCGACATGAAGAACAAATCATAAACAATAAAGAAATAAGCGAATAAATTAGAAAGAAAGTGAAAGTCGAACAATAATTTAAAACCACGAAAAATTAGCGATTAATGGCAAAATCATAAAGGTAAAAAGTTTAAGTGTCAGGAAAAAGTGTAATAGCGCTAAAATGCAGCGCTATTACATTTTGGAAAAAGTTCACTTTCATGCAGGGGCGCTAAATTTTAGCGCCCTTGCACTTTTTGTACTTAGCCAAATTTTGGCTTCAGGGCAGGAGCGCACTTTTTCAGTGCCACTGCATTTTTCGCAACTTGCTAAGTACGAACAATGAGACTTCGCGAAGGAGCTCGTTTCGAAGGTCTTCGCGAGGTGAACATGGGGGAATGCTCAAATTGACTATTCGAGACTTTGGAACGCATTTCGAGGTGGCTTGAAAATCACTTCGTTATGCGTACTTGAACTTCACGAATCCTAGGAAACAGACAAGTTTCGTAGGGGGGTTATCCGTGAATCGAGCGCTGCTAGATTCCATGATAACAGCTGGCTCCTATTGGGGATCTTCCTTCAACCGTTCTTTGAAACGAATGAAGGGAGAAGAACTCCAGAATTCAAGTGCCTTTATCCATTGGGCTTGGAGTTAGGTGACAATGACGAAAAACAAATTTACGAAAACAAGACGCAAACTTATGCAAATGCACTTATTGAAAAGGGAAAAACCTACCTAATTAAAACTAGCCATTAATGAGACCTTCTCAAATGAAACCGTTCACAGGTTCAACAAAATAGTTGCCTTTCTTCAGCAGCTTGCAAGGCCTTCCATGATCATTAGCAGCTACATGTAGATGAGGTTGAAGCATTGCTTCATGAAAGAGATGAACAGGTTCAGCTACCTTTGAAAATATTATGGATATACTGCTGCTCCAAAATAAATCATTGAATCCAGGCTGCTCCTGTGCATCTACAAATATATCTTTAACTGCATCCTCAAGTTTATCTTCACGCTCAGGTGCAAGTGGAACCTCTGTCTTCCCATTGGCCTCCAACCAAGCAAGATGTCTTATGGGACATTCCCTTGATCGATCAAAGATTGAATGCTTCTTACCAGTTGCTACCTCAACAACTGATTCATCAACCATGGCAACCTCATGCTGATTGGGATGATCTCCTTCATGTGACTCAAATGAAGATATGATTGCATTGCATACCTCAATATGATGTTCACCATCCTCAGACTTGGGAAAATCTGAATTATTTATAAGAAGGTCCTCACGTGACACAGATGCATTCTTTTCAACTTGACTGAAACCTGCATGCATGTCCATCTTTTCAGATCTCAAGAAAAGATTATTTTCATTCACTTGAACTTCAACAAAATGACTTTCATCATTTTTCTCTTCATCAATGGCTTTCTGAGACTGCATAAACCAGAATTGGGAGTCGCCAGCTATGTCTACTTCCTTTTCTCGGAAGAGAATAGCGAGATCACTTGGATTGAAGTCGGGATGCTTCACTGCTCCTTTTACTAATGGTACCTCAAGAGCAAGCCTCTTTGGAGGTGAAGATAACTTGTGTTGATTACCAACAGCAAAATTATGAGCAGTATTTGAAATTGACCTCCTTGGTACGTCCTTGCAAGGCACAAAAACATGCCTTGAGCTAACTGCTTTTTGAGGTCAAATAGCTCATTTGCCAACCTTTGCACCATAGGATCCCTCCTTGTGATGGAAGAAAATAACTCCAAAGAAGAGCTTTCTTCAGATTCATCTTGAGTCAATTTTTATTTGCCCAGCAAGAATGAGATCATCTTCAATTTTTGTCGCCAAGGTCTGCACAACTGCAAGAGTAGCTGGAGGTGCTCTTCTCAATAGGAAACCAACCTCAAGCACTTGAGCATTTACAAAGAAACATTTCAAGTTCTCAGCTGTAGGTTGAGCAACAGTTGGAATTCTTCGTGTCAACTTGTTGAAGTGAGCAATGAACTCGCGCATGGGCATGTGAGATTCCTTCTTCAACTAGGTGAGCTGAGCCAACAAAGCATGAGCATCTTCAGGAGGCTTGAACCTTTCTTCAAACTTGGCTATGAGAGTTGCCCAGTTTGTGATGGTACTTGGGGCCAAATGATAAAACCAATCTGCAGCAATGCCTTGGAGAGTCTCCACAAACAGCCTTACAGATACATCTTCGTATTCAACACCATGAACTCCACAAGCAATTTAGAAAGCAGCAACGTGCTCGTCAGGATGTTGTCAATCACCAAAAAACTTGGGAAAGTTCTTCCGTGAGCCTTCAGGAAGAGCATGTAGGGGTAGAACTAGACTCAACGGACCAAAAGCATTTCACCTAACTTTCCCTGATTTTCTCAATCTCTTTCCTTATTTTGCTCATCCCTCTTTCTATATAATGTGAGGGATTTTCATTGTAATATTATCTTTTAGCCTTTTGCAACGAAGTGCTGCCCTTTTGTAAGCAAATTTGTGAAACTTTGCGTTCATGCTTTGTGAATGAGATTTGATTAATAAAGAAAAGGATTGCAAGCCAAACTTTGCGTTGGATTCGATACTTTTGTGAGTTGATCTTATTTGGTAGTGATTAGTTTGAAGAATCTGAAGGACTCTAAGTAGTTTATGTAAACATTGTTACATTTATTATTTAGATTGCATTATTATTTTGTTTATCATTGGTTGGAGTGATCTACAAGACTTTGTGCTTAATCATTCGTATCTTACATATTCTGGTTAAGGTGATCTACAAGACTTTGGTAGCGTAATTATTCATACTCTTGGATACTTTGTCGAGAAGGATCTACAAGACTTTTGTGCTTGTAATCATTAGATGCTATTTAATATACGTTGAGATGATCTACAAGACTTTGTGCTTATGTCGTTCATCTTGTTAGAAGAATTTAGCCATCTAAGAAGACTTTGTGCTTCTAACATAACAAACGATACATCTACAGAGATCCAACATTGAAAAAGCTACGGAACGACTTTGTGCCTTCGTGGGCTTTCCCTTTTTACTTTATTTGTTTGTTATTAATCACTTCTGGTATCTCTACGCTTCACTTTGATGAGATAGAGATATTGGTATTACTGCTAGTTGTTAGTTTTAGGTTATCAAGAATTGTGAACTTTCAACGGTGAAGCATTGTAAACATCTTCTCTGAAAAAAGAGAGAAGGATGAATGTAACACACCCCCCCCACTCCGTGAGTTTCGTGTATATTTTGTAATTATTTGTTTGATTTACTATAAACTACATTGCCTTGTGATGAAGAGCCTCCCCTTTCACTTCTTTTCTTCCTCCTTGGCTAATATCTCAAGTGTCGAAGCGCAAAAAGCAAATGATTTCTCCAGAGGAGCTCGACCTCGAAGAGATAGTTCTTCCAAAAGCCAAAGGGAAGAAAAAGGCAAAGGTATACTCAAGGCTGAATGTTGATAAGTCTGGCCACAAGTATGCTGAAATTGGCATACCTCTGAATCAAGAAGGTGATGTCAATATGGAGGACTACACAGTAACAAAGATCCAGCTTGGCAAGGTTACCAACGAAAGTGCAAAAGCCGATGCGCAAGTCACTTTGGATATCTTGGCAGGAAGACTGGATAAAGTAGAGCAAGCGACAAAAATTGAAGATAATCTCATTCTTGCTGGGCAAATAAAAATTGACTCAGATGAATTTGAAGAAAGCTCTTCTTTGGAGTTATTTTCTTCCATCACAAGGAGGGATCCTATGGTGCAAAGGTTGGCAAATGAGCTATTTGACCTCAAAAAGTAGTTAGCTCAAGGCATGTTTTATGTGCCTTGCAAGGACGTACCAAGGAGGTCAATTTCAAATACTGCTCATAATTTTGCTGTTGGTAATCAACACAAGTTATCTTTACCTCCAAAGAGGCTTGCTCATGAGGTACCATTAGTAAAAGGAGCAGTGAAGCATCCTGACTCCGATCCAAGTGATCTCGTTGTTCTCTTCCGAGAAAAGGAAGTAGACATAGCTGGCGACTCCCAATTCTGGTTTATGCAGTCTCAGAAAGCCATTGATGAAGAGAAAAATGATGAAAGTCATTTTGTTGAAGTTCAAGTGAATGAAAATAATCTTTTCTTGAGATCTGAAAAGATGGACATGCATGCAGGTTTCAATCAAGTTGAAAAGAATGCATCTGTGTCACGTGAGGACCTTCTTATAAATAATTCAGATTTTCCCAAGTCTGAGGATGGTGAACATCATATTGAGGTATGCAATGCAGTCATATCTTCATTTGAGTCACATGAAGGAGATCATCCCAATCAGCATGAGGTTGCCATGGTTGATGAATCAGTTGTTGAGGTAGCAACTGGTAAGAAGCATTCAATCTTTGATCGATCAAGGGAATGTCCCATAAGACATCTTGCTTGGTTGGAGGCCAATGGGAAGATAGAGGTTCCACTTGCACCTGAGCGTGAAGATAAACTTGAGGATGCAGTTAAAGATATATTTGTAGATGCACAGGAGCAGCCTAGATTCAATGATTTATTTTGGAGCAGCAGTATATCCATAATATTTTCAAAGGTAACTATTTATTCATCTTCATCAGCTGCGCTTCAACTATAGCTATATCATGGAAAAACCTTGTGAAAACAACTATTATTGAATTTCATTTCATTGAAGGTCTCATTAATAGTAGTTTAATTAGGTAAGAGTTTTTCCTTTTCAATAAGTGCATTTGCATAAGTTTGCGTCTTGTTTTCGTAAATTTGTTTTTCATCATTGTCACCTGACTCCAAGCCCAATGGATAAAGGCACTTGAATTCTGGAGTTCTTCTCCCTTCATTCATTTCAAAGAACGGTTGAAGGAAGATCCCCAATAGGAGCCTGCTATTATCACAGAATCTAGTAGCGCTCGTTCCACGGATAACCCCCCTACGAAACTTGTCCGTTTCCTAGGATTCGTGAAGTTCAAGTACGCATAACGAAGTGATTTTCAAGCCACATTGAAATGCGTTCCAAAGTCTCGAATAGTCAATTCGAGCATTCCCCCATGTTCGCCTCGCGAAGACCTTCGAAACGAGCTCCTTCGCGAAGTCTCACTGTTCGTACTTAGCGAATTGCGAAAAATGCAGTGGCACTGAAAAAGTGCGCTCCTGCTCTGAAGGCCAAAATTTGGATAAGTTTGAAAAGTGCAAGGGCGCTAAAATTTAGCGCCCCTGCATGAAAGTGAACTTTTTCCAAAATGTAATAGCTCTAAATTTTAGCGCCATTACACTTTTTCCTGACACTTAAACTTTTTTGGCCCTGGCACGTTTCTTCATGATTTTCGCATTTTTCGTCAATCGTGCCACTTTTCGTGCCTAAATTTATTGCTCGACTTGAGTTAGGTTTTTTATTTTCTCTTTCACTTAAAAGTGTTTTAGTTCGCCATTTTCATTGTTTATGATTTTAGTTCTTCCTCTCTTCATGCTGGGCGAGTTTTCTTCAAACTGCAAATACGTTTTTTGAGTTTTTTGACATCCCTCTCCAGCGTTTTTCGTGTTTCATCTTTGTAAGTTGTTACCCTTGCTTTCTCTTTATTCTCCAATTTCGATTGCAACTCTATGCAGACAAACACTTTGCAAACCCCAAGCGCCGTTTTCATTCACCATTACATCCGTTTTCCAAAATCATGTCTCAGATGCAGAAGCGCTAAAATTTAGCGCCCTGACATGTTGAAATAAATTCTAACTTTGAAAAGTGCAAGGGCGCTAAAATTTAGCGCCCCTGCATCAAAGACTAAAATCTCCAAAAATGTAAGGGCGCTGAATTTTAGCGCCCTTACACTTTTCACAATCTTTTTCCAGACTTAGTCGCGCATTGCAATGGTGCTGAATTTTAGCACCTTTGCATACTATCGAGACTTATTAGTCATTTTGTCAACGATGAATTGCTGAATTTTAGCACCTTTACACTTTTAAGCGTTTATCTTAGTCTCTTCAAACTTGCTGTTTCTATTCCAGTTATTTCTTCCTCCTGCATCGTTTTAGGTACCTAGTTGCTCGTTTCACACTTCCCAATGCTGCTTTTTCTGCTAATGCCTGTTGATTCAACATCCTTGTAGTTTCTCTCCAGATCTCGTCAAGTGATCCCGAAGGTGATGTCCTTTGATCTTGGTTCTTCCAAATAAAAAGTCCATGCAGGAGACCAGGAAGAAGTATGAAGACTCCGCGCCCAAGCAAAGAAACATGAAGAAGCTTCCTGTTCTCCAGTGTTAGATATTTCCGGTGCATCCCATTATGCATCTTGTAAATATTTCTCGACATTTTCGAATGTCATTTTGTAAATTGTAATTACACCAAGATCAAAGATGTAATATTTTGAAAACAAATTACACTTTGACTTTGGTCAAAGTTAGGTGAGATCTCCTAAAATCGCTCACCTAACTTTCCCTGATTTTCTCAATCTCTTTCCTTCTTTTGCTCATCCCTCTTTCTATATAATGTGAGGAATTTTCATTGTAATTTTATCTTTTAGCCTTTTGCAACGAAGTGCTGCCCTTTTGTAAGCAAATTTGTGAAACTTTGCGTTCATGCTTTGTGAATGAGATTCAATTAATAAAGAGAAGGATTGCAAGCCAAACTTTGCATTGGATTCGATACTTTTGTGGTTAATCTGATTTGGTAGTGATTAGTTCGAGGAATCTGAAAGACTCTAAGTAGTTGATGTAAACTTTGTGTTACATTTATTATTTAGATTGCATTGTTATTTTTGTTTATCATTGGTTGAGTGATCTACAAGACTTTGTGCTTGTAATCATTCATGCTCTTGCATGTTCTGGTTGAGTAATCTACAAGACTTTGTGCTTGTAATTATTCATACTTTTGGATACTTTTGTCGAAAGATCTACAAGATTTTGTGCTTGTAATCGTTCGTGCTAATTGATACTCTTGTTGGATGATCTACAAGACTTTGTGCTTGTAATCGTTCATGCTGTTCGAAGAATTGTTGCGTCTAAGAAGACTTTGTGCTTCTAACGTAACAAACAGTACGTCCAC
This sequence comes from Sequoia sempervirens, assembly GCA_007258455.2. Classification (NCBI taxonomy): domain Eukaryota; kingdom Viridiplantae; phylum Streptophyta; class Pinopsida; order Cupressales; family Cupressaceae; genus Sequoia; species Sequoia sempervirens. The sequence continues at coordinate 127,219 of VDFB02293760.1, forward strand.
ACAGATCCAACACTGATAAAGCTACAGAACGACTTTGTGCTTTCGTGAGCTTTCCCTTTTTAATTTATTTGTTTGTTATTTAATCACTTCCGGTATCTCTACGCTTCGCTTTGACGAGATAGAGATATTGGCATTACTGCTAGTTGTTCGTTTCAAGTTATCAAGAATTCTGAACTTCCAACAAGTGAAGCATTGTAAACATCTCTGAAAAAAGAGAGAAGGATGAATGTAACACACCCCCCCCACTCCGTGAATTTCGTGTACATTTTGTAATTATTTGTTTGATTTACTATCGCTTCTGTTAGCAGTAAGAAGGGCGCCTCCCCTTTCCGAGAGGAGAGATTCATATCTCACATAGCTGTGGCTGAAGTCCAAGTCGTGTAATCTATTGAAAAGCTGATTACATAATTTTCACCCAACATATTTTTAGCAGGTGCGTCCCGGCAGCCGCCTCCCAGCACTTTAGAATCACGAGCTGATCGCAATGCAATAGAAACGAGAACAAACAAAGATCATTTGATGTGCATGCAGAACAAATTAGGGTTTCTAGCTTTGGGACTTGAAAAGAAGGGTAAAAAGTCAGAATTTTCAAAAACCACTGTAAACCACCGCGATCAGCATCCTTCAAGCTATCTGCTGGTAAAATTTGAAGTCAAACAGAGCACTTACTATTTATAGTAAGTCATTTTGGAAACAGGATAAAAATAGCAAATCAATTGCATGTGCCGATGTCAGCAGGCAGGTCACGTGGTGAGAAGCACGTCATTCAAATTTCAAGTCAATCGGAGCAGTGGAGCTATCAGAAGCAAGCAGTTACTATTAATAGCAAATCACCTTTAGAAATGGGCTAAAAATAGCAGGCCAACTAAAAATAGCAGTGTCAACGGGGTAACAAGGTCGTGAGGATGCAGTGTTTGAAATTTCAAATCGTTCTGAGCTTCAGAGATGCAATAATCAGGAGACTTACTATAAATAGCAGGACATGAAGAGGTTGGCAGAGGTCAGGAAAAATGGCTAAGTATTGGACTTCATCCTGCAGCTACCTGAAAATGCACCCTCAAGCACCCGATGCCAAAAAAATTCTAACTCAGGTGTTTCATCCTGCAGCCATGGCAAAATGCACCCAAGTTGATGAAGATGTGATAAAAGAAAAATTCTAAGTGTGAAAGCTCGGCCTCCTGCCTAGGCAAAATGCGCCCTGCTTGATGAAGAAGCAAAGATGTTCAAGAAAAAAATTCTAAGTATAAAAACTCATCCTCCTCACCCCTCCAATTGCGCCCATGCTTGGAAAGTCAAGGAAAGTCAAAGAAGTTTGTCCTGCACACATAGTAAAATGCGCCCACCTTGAGAGTTGATAGCAAAAAAATTTTCTAAGTGTTGAATATCCTCCACCACCCCCTAAATGCGCCCATCCTGCACATAGGTGGAAATGCGCCCAAAATGAGAGAAAGTCAAGGAGTCAAAATGTTTCATCCCTCTCCCATGGCAAAATGCGCCCAAAACAAGGCATGTAAAGACAAAAACGAGGAAGGTGAAGGGTCACATGCTAGGCGTTGGAAGTTTCATCCACCACATATGCCTAAATGCGCCCAAGAAGGATGGCAGGTCAACAAGTCAAAGAAATTCATCCTCCTCACCCATCTAAATGCGCCCAAGTTCAAAGAAGTCAACAAGTCAACAAAAGTTCATCCTCCTTACATGCCTAAATGCGCCCAAATGAGGTCAAGTGAAGACAAAAACAGGGAAGTTGAAGAGTCATCCTTCATGCAAGCCAAAATGCGCCCAAGTTGAAGAGAGTAAAAATGAACATAGGGTGGTGAATAAGGTAAAGGGTGAATAAAATACTCCAGGGCGTGGTGAAGACAAGGTAAATGCTAGGCGTGGGCAATATTCTTCTTCAAGTGTTAGATGCGCCCAAGGTGGTAAGTGCCAAGGTGTTAGAAAATATTGCCAAGGGTGAATAAAATGCTAGGCATGATTTTATTCCTCTTCAAGTGCTATGCGCCTAGGGTGGTGAAATAAAATACAAGATGGTATTGATGAATATTGCTAAGGCGTTGGAGTTGCAAAATAATAAAATTTCTCCTAAGGCGTTGAAGATGATGAAAGTAAAATACGATATGCTTGCAGGAAGATCTTCTAAGTGAAATAATTTTTTTTTTCTCACAGGAAAAGTGATTGAGTTGAATATAAGATTTTCTAAGGCGAAATTTTCAAAAAGTTTTTCAAGATGATTTAAAATTTTCTCTAAGGCAAAGTATTTTCTTCCTTAGAAAATACGCCTAGAGCTCAAGGTGATGAATTTTTCTTCTTGAGGCACGAGCAAATTTTCCAATGACGGAGTCAGAAGATGATGGCAATGCAGGATGAATTTAAAATTTCTCAAGTCAGAGCAACACAGGATGATCAGATGAAGAACAGATTTAAATTGGTGGAATAATATTTTTCTAAGGTTTAAAAATTTAAAAATTTAAATGAATCCATTCGTCGTGTACCCATGGATTCATCGCATTTCAGAGAAAATTTTCTTCTGGGTACTGGACATTTGTAATGAGGAATGGATTTCTATGTCTTCCACACTTCGCCAACGCTTTTTCAGTGAAGAATTCAATCAGTGCTCAAATTGTGAAATTTTCCTAAGGGAGAATTTAAAATTTTCTAAGGAAAATTTGAATAAAATTATTTTTGAAAGGAAGATGCTTCAAACGATGAATTCAGAATGAGTTGCCTAGATGATTTTAATCCAATTCTTCACAAATGAGTTTTCTAGAGCTGAAGAGAAGTAAAATTCGAATTCAAGTGATAGAGCTCTGGCTGGTGAATTAAAAGATGAATTTAAATTAAAAAATTTTGAAAGTAAATTTGAAATGTGGCAATCAAAGTTGAACTTCTAGAAGGTTGAGATTCTCAGACAAATGTTGAAAATGCCAGAGAGGGAAATTCGAACGGAGTAGTGGAAATTTAATTCACTGGCTAAACTTAGCCTTCTTCTAGAATTCGAAATTCCTAAAGTGCTGAAGCTTATTCACTTCTTTTTCACAGTGAAGTTAGATTTGCTCTGAGTTTGAAATTTGTGAGTGCTGAGGACTGAAGCTTGAGAAGTTCAAAATTCTGCTGAGGACTGGAGAGTTTGTTGAAGTCTAAAATTTGTGAGTTGCTGGAGCTGAGAAAGTGCACACTTGCTAAAGATGCGAACTTACTTGAGTTGGTGCTGAAGTTCGATTTTGTTGCTGAGGTTTGAAGTTGCCAGTGCAAGTGGGGGAATTTCAATTTGAAGAAGATTATACTACTGAAGTTGAGAAGGGTTCCTTGAAGTGAGAAATTTCAAAGAGTGCATTGAAGTGCGCACTTGCTGATTTGCTGATTGAAGAAGTGCGAATCTGCAGTTGAAGTGAAGTTGCTGAAAGTGTTGAATTTGCTGAGACTTTCTAAGTAATTGAAGCTCAAATTTGTTGAAGAAAGAAGTTGAGATGGCTGAGGCAAGGGCGACTGGCAAAGACAACAATGGTGCATTCAGGCAAGCAGTTATAAAGAAGCTGAGCAAGACATTTATGCCAGAGTCAAAGTTCATTTCGAAGTTGGGCAAGCTGACAGATACCAACTTGGGCTCCGTCAACCTAGAGACTTTCAAGAACAGAATGCTGGGGATTGGTAGTCAACGACCTTCGAACACTTCGCACAACATTGTTCGAAGTGGATTATATGCAGTTGCTGGTTTCCCACCAGCCATTCAGTGCTCGGAGCTAATGATGGAGTGCGCCAATTGCTACGAGAAAGATCACAGGTCAATCATGTCACCAGATGGGCAAGTGCTCACCAGTCTCACTCCTGCTGCCATTCGTGAAGCCTTCGGAATCCCAGTGCAGAGGAATATGGTTTACAAGTCCAGAGAACTAGCTGAACGAATGTACGCTTCTGCATTCGAGAGATGTACGGAGACGATCAATACTCACTAGATGAGCAATCCCAAGCCTTCTCGTACGAAGCTGCCAAGACAAATCATAGCAGATGACTTGAAGCAGGAGTACTGTGATCTGATCATGATGCTGAGTCGAGTTGGAGGTTGCCCACAGTCATTCATTTTCGATCCCTGGATGTTCTATTACATCAACCTCGTGCTGGAAGGAAAGGACTACGTCAACTAGGCTGCAATGATCAATGACAATTTGCACGAGCAACTCCTGAGCCTGAGAAGAACGAAGACGTTCTATATGAGCTCTTACATCATCTACATGCTGGCTCGTATGACGAAGTATAGAGGAATTTCATATAAGGAACCTGTTGGTTGTGGCTCTCACCAGTTCAAAATCCACGAGGCTTGTCCGCAGTTGCACTTGACTAGTACCACCTATTACAAGCGTGTCAATGACGCCTTCACCATGCACATCACGAGATTGCTCCAGGAGCAGATGCATCACAGGATCTCAAGAGAGGCCCAAGAATTAATTGAAAGGTATCGGTGCTGGTTTATACAATTTCCGAAGTTTTCTTACATAAGGCTGCAAGGTTTTTCATCATACCCATATAGGCTGCCTAAGTACCCAACCAATAGAATTTTAATGTTAGAGATATCTAGGCAATTGGTTGCCTATGATAAAATTCAGAAGAAAAAGAAGAAGGGTGGTGTTGACTTCCCGATTGTCATGGGCAACTCGGATGAGGTGTGTCCTTCATTATAGGCAGCCAGAGAAGCCGAGAGTGAGCTTCAATTTTATCATTTTTCATATCACACCAGCCGACAGCACTATGATCCGCATAATAACATCAAATGGGTACTGTCAGAGGAATTTAAACACAAGGAAAATATTGAGGACTATTGGGCTAATGCGTCTGATGAGATTGAAGTCAGGAAAAGAATGTTCTCTTGATTGCCAATTAACATGATCAGGGAGTGCGAAGTTGTTCCGGTTCCAGACCAAGTAAATGAGGATATGGACGTTGTCCATCCAGATTATGCAGCAGTGAGAGATACTCCACTTCTACTCCTGGATTGGTCAGAACCAGAGGTTGCTGACTTGGATACACTTTCTATTCCGGTCTTGACATTCACCAGAGCATGGGTTGACAGGCAGGTGAACAAGTTGAAGAGTAAGTCGATTGCTTTGACTTACAATTTGATGGGAGATCACAGGACACCCACCACCGGCAGGAAGAAACAGATCACACGAGGTCCAGAATCCAAAAGGAAGGAGCCAGTTCGGCAGGAACCCATTCAGCCGGAGCCTCCACGAGTTGCATTTCAATCGCCCACGCCATTGGAGACATTTTCTCCAAGTATACAGGAGGTTTCTTTATTTGCTGATCAGAGGAATGCATTGAATCAGGTGCAAGCAGTACAGGAGAATAATCAACCACCACAAAGAGAGTCGGTTGGCCAGAGTGTCAACGCACCTAGTAGAGATGATCAGCAAGATGATGAGGGGACTACTACTGACCTTCAGTTTCAGCAAGAGTTAGAGGCGGCTTTGGAGGATGATGATGATATAGTTTCAGGAGACACTCAGCCACTTGAGGACGATGAGCCTCACCAGAATGATGTAGATGTTGAACAAGTTCGAGAAGTAGAGGCACGAGAGCAGCAACCATTTGACATACAGTATACAGTACCTGATTAGCTTAAGGATAGGATGAGAAGAAGCCCCAGCGAAGAAATTGATCTAGCAATTGAAATGGAAGAGTTCTTGAATAGGATGAGCGCACCTCCACAGAAGAAGAGAGCGCAGAAGTTTTCGAAGATATCAACTGATGAGGATGGTTCCCTCACCCTTCACGTAGCCGTGCCACAGGTTGATTGTGACCGAAGTGAAGCAGTGCCAGAGAATTACGTGGTCACAACTTTGGAGTTAGGACGCCCCACAGGTGCGCAAATTGTAGAAGAATGTGATAACTCCTACCTCGCCCTCAAGGACAGATTATTCAAGAAGGAAAGTACAAGAAGTTGAAACGAGAGCATAAGGCTTTAATTGGATATGTGCAGCAGTTGTCTCGTTCTCGTGGGCAGGAGATTCCAGTGATAGAGCCTCTAGTAGAGATACCTAGAGAGTCAATTAGTGGCTTGTTGGAGTTAGGGAAGATGGCACAGGAAGCAGACAAGTGGGTCACAGGAGTTCGTGTTGAGACATAAAAGTTTATGGAGGACCTTGCTCTTGCTTTTCAGCAGGCTTCCAATATTTTGGCATGAATGGAGGCAGTTGATCAGGCCTAGGGTGATGCTTTTGTCTATCAGAGCAAGGTAATTCAGCGTCTTGAGGCATTGAGGCATGTTCCTTCGCGGTTGCTGATTGATGGAGGAGTTATTAAGGAGAATGACAGGTACGACTTTTCTAGATGGTATAGTATTGGAGTTCCAACTTGAGTGCATTCCACCCATTTCAGTTCAGGAGGTTGAGGTTGTACTTGGCAGGTTCATTGAGTTTGCAGCCAGAGAGAAGGAGAACGAGAATGCACTACTGGACGATGATCTTCTAGAAGACTGATTGTGGGCATTAATTGCCTTTACTATTTTGGGAGTGAGTGGGAATCTATGCTCATTTATTGCACCACTCCCCATTCTGGCAATTTTTAGGGTTAGGGCTGAGGTGGCTTAATCTTAGCCACTTTTTTTATTATAATCTTAGCCATCCATTAGACTGGGCTACCTATAAAAGGGGGAGTCCCCCTCATTTGTACCTCATTAGACATTAGATTAGAATCAGAATTGAGTTAGAGATTGGAGACTAGAGAGTAGAGCATAGTAGACATTTTGCTTGATAGTTTAGCATAGCATGGAGAAGAAAGAAAGTTTTCCCTTTGAAAACTTTTGTGGAGATTGTTGTGTAACTTTCATGATAATAGATCTTTTCATTGATGGTGAAATTCGTCTTTTTCATGGATAGCTAGCAAGGTCTCTTCTTCCTTTCGGATCCAAGTAGCATAATTTTCATCTCATGCGAGTAGTTTACTTTGATGTGTGGTGTTTTATTGAGGTAGCTTCATTTCATTCCATACCACTAGCAGCTTGTTGATGACAAGTTTGCCTTGTGTGGTCCACTGGAGATTATCTTGAGTTTAACTTCGATTGTGGTTTGTATACTTATATGCGTCGTCTTGATGGTATATGTATGCTAAATTATAATTTGAACATCTTTTGCTATCCCTTTGAAGATTGCACTAATTTTGCTGAAGCTGTCCGACGTGAGGCTAGGTGAAATTCGGTTGAAGTCTGCCGAAATTGAGCTCCACATATCCTGCATTTAGAATAGAATATAAGTTTCTTAGGCCCTACACTCATTTACTTTCCGCACATTCCTGGTTTTAGGAAAACATACTTTATTGCCAAATCATACATGCAAAATCCCCTTCAAATCATCCATCTGCTATTAACTGCAAGAATCTTGAACAATTGTGTAAGTCCCCTCGTGAAAACAGCAATTCACATCAAACCGACTGAGGGTATTCTAAGTATTTCGGAACCTTGGAGTTGAACGTGCGAACTTTCTTGCAATCTTAGCGCACGGAATACTTTGATCAAGAGAGAACGGAGTAGCCTTCGGACTATTTTGTTCTGCTGATTGGTGCGGTCATAAAAATCACATCAACAGGACCTCGTCTTGAAATCTTAATAGACGCTTAATAGCTACCTGATGGTCTTATGAAATTATATAGAAGAATCATTCATAAGAGTGATAGGACATAAATGAATAATCCTTGGACAAGAATGTAATATTTATTTCATCTTCAACCGTATTAGACGTTATTATGAAATTTATTGATCTTTAATGTTTCTAATGTCTCTTTGAGAAATACTTCGAGTGCAAGATTTGGGTTTAAGTGCTTACGCCAAAAAGGGGACATTACAACTTGCTCAGCTTTGAAGAGAACTTTGATTCCGACAAGAAAGACTTGCTTAGCTTCTTGATCACAGCCTGTCTGGACGCATTTGCCTTGCTGGATTTAACATTGTTTTCCTTGCCAGTTGCTCTTACTTCAGCCATTCTGCAAAAACAAAAGATAGTCATAAACAATTTAACTTAGAAAAATAATATCACATCGGGGCTGCTAGTAGACTTTCAAAACTGAGAAACTGCAACACTATATTTCAACTTCAAACCTCAACTTCTCCTACAGCAACTTCGAACCTTAAACACTTAGAAAATTTTCCTACAGCAATACCACTTCAGCATGTAGAAGAAAAATCGGCCAACTTAGCTTCAGCAACTCCTCAACTCCAAATTTATTTCACACTCAGAAACAACTTCGAATTTCTCCACATTCAACTCTCCTCACACTGCCATCCTCTTTTACTTCAAGTCGAACTTCCTCACCAAGTTTTAGCTTGCACTTCAACAATTGACAAAGAAAATGAAAATCATCTCAATTCTTATAGCCAAGTCGATTTCTAGAAGAAGCCAATTTTGGCAAGAATTCAAATTTCCCTCCTCTAGCAGTTGCAACACTTGGCATCTGGTGTCTGGAATATTTTGACCTTATAGAATTTCAAGAAGATTCATCTCCACTAGGCGTACTTCACTAGCATTTTTAAATCATCTTTTGAAAAATATTAAATTCAACTGCACCCTCTTTAAGAAATTTATTTCACCAGCTGAGTTACTGACACTTTGATTTTGTCCATCTCTGGTTCGAGAAGATTATTCTCATGAAGAATTTGATCAAAATCATCTAGGCATTGAACTTCAAATTGACCAGTCAAGGCATTTTATCTTCAACATCTTTTTCCTTCTTGCCTTAGAAAATTTTAAAATTTTCCTTAGAAAATTCATCAATCAAGTACCATCAAAAATCATCATCTCAAAATCCTTGGCAAGGTGTAGAAAATTTTAAAATCCATTCCTTGTTGAAGATGTCCAGTACCGAGAAGAAAATTCCCTTCAGAAAGCATCAAAGTAATGGGTCTACAAACGAAGGGGGTCATTTAATTTTTGAATTTTAACCTTAGAAAAATATTTTGCCATCAAATTTGTCTTCATTCTTCATCTCTGGGCATATTTTCCTTGCTCTGCCTTGACAATTTTCATCAATCTCATGAAGCTAGAGTATTCTGACTCATTCTTGCCAATTCGTACATGCCTCAGTGAATTTTATCAACTTCTCTCAATTGTAGGCGTATTTCTCTAGAGGTGGAATTTCAATACTTAGATACATTTTATTATCATTATGAACATGGGTGCATATAGGGGGTCTAGAAGGATTTTCAATTTTGAACACCTTAGATAATTATTCTCCCATCCATCTTTCTCCAGTCATGGGCGCATTTTGCTTGGGGTGGAGGAACTAACAACACTTAACAACTTTTTCCTAGGATCATCTTGGACTTGGGCGCATTTTGCATGTCTAGGAGGAATTAACCACACCTTAGCACATGTTCTAGCTTCACTTTGAATATGGGCACATTTGGGACCCTCAACAGGAATTAGCAAAGTCTTAGCAAGTTTTTAACTATCCTCCAAGGCAAGGTGACTTGGGCGCATATGGGGTATAGAGGAGGAATTTACACAATTAAAAGCCACCACCTTCAATAACTTTGGGCGCATTTGATGCATCAAGGAGGAATTTCAACAATACTCAACATACTTCCTAGAGCCATCTCCAATGTGGGCGCATTTGGAGGGTCAAGGAGGAACTTCCAACGCCTAAAAACTTATTCTCATCCATCTTCAATAGTCTAGCAAGCTGGGCGCATGTGGGACCTAAAGGAGGAATTTAACACTTAACATCTTTTTCAACGTCCTTCAAAGAAAGATGACATGGGGGCATTCAAGGGGTCAAGGAGGAATTTTGACTTAGAAACTTTCTCACCCATCTAGCAAGTTGGGCGCATTTGGCATGTTGAGGAGGAATATCCTAACGCCTTAGTTACTTTTCCTTGATGCCTCTTGAGATGGGCGCATTTTGAGGGTTAAGGAGGAATTTCCACTTTCCTTAGTAATTCTTTTTCATCACCACCTCTCTCCTTGGGCGCATTTGAGGGTAGGAGAAGGAATTTCATACTTAGAAATCTTTTCATGTCCTCCATAACTAGATAACTTGGGTGCATTTCGAGACCTATTGATGTGATTTTTATGACCGCACCAATCAGCAGAACAAAATAGTCCGAAGGCTACTCCGTTCTCTCTTGATCAAAGTATTCCATGCGCTAAGATTGCAAGAAAGTTCGCACGTTCAACTCCAAGGTTCCGAAATACTTAGAATACCCTCAGTTGGTTTGATGTGAATTTATGTTTTCACGAAGGGACTTACACAATTGTTCAAGATTCTTGCAGTTAACAGCAGATGGATGATTTGAAGGGGATTTTGCACGTACGATTTGGTGATAAGCTAGGTTTTCCTAAAGCTAACCAGAAATGTGTGGAAAGTAAATGAGTGTAGGGCCTAAGAAACTTATATTCTATTCTAAATGCAGGATATGTGGAGCTCAATTTCGGCAGACTTCGACCGAATTTCACCTAGCCTCCCATCGGACAGCTTCAGTAAAATTGGTGCAATCTTCAAAGGGATAGCAAAAGATGTTCAGATTATAATTTTACATACACCATCAGAACGACGCATATAAGTATACAAATCACAATCGAAGTTAAACTCAAGATAATTTCGAGTTGACCACGCAAGGCGAACTTATCATCAACAAGCTGCTAGTGGTATGGAATGAAATGAAGCTACCTCAATAAAACGCCACACATCAAAGTAAACTACTTGCATGAGATGAAAATTATGCTACGTTATGGTACTTGGATCCGAAAGGATGAAGAGACCTTGCTAGCTATCCATGACAAAGAAGAATTCCACCATCAATGAAAAGATCTATTATCATGAAAGTTTTACACAACAATCTCCACAAAAGTTTTCAAAGGGAAAACTTTCTTTCTTCTCCACACTATGCTAAGCTATCAAACAAAATGTCTACTATGCTCTACTCTCTAGTCTCCAATCTCTAGCTCAATTCTAATTCTAATCTAATGAAGTACAAATGAGGGGGACTCCCCCTTTTATAGGTAGCCCAGTCCAATGGACAGCTAAGATTACAATCAAAAGAGTGGCTAAGATTAAGCCACCTCAGCCCTAACCCTAAAAACTGCCAGAATGGGGAGTGGTGCAATAAATGAGCAAAGATTCCCACTCACTCCCAAAATAGTAAAAGCAATTAATGCCCACAATCAGTCTTCTAGAAGATCATCGTCCAGTAGTGCATTCCCGTTCTCCTTCTCTCTCGCTGCAAACTCAACGAACTTGCCAAGCACAGCTTCAACCTCCTGAACTGAAATGGGTGGAATGTAATCAAGCTGGAACTCCAACACTGTAACAGACTGCTCATGCCTTGCACAAGATTTTCTCCAAGCAACTAAGGAATCCTGCATGCTCTGGATCAAGGTGGAGAAAGTGGAAGTATTTTCGAAATCATCTTGTATGAAGGTCTTCACCTCTGAAAAGAAAGGCACCAGCCTACCCCTCAAATTATCAACATTCACCTCATCTGGATTCAACCATCTAGCAAATGTGGCCTCAAAAGTATTCTAGACTCCATCAATGATATTGGCCATAGCCTTCCGTACTCTAGTTGAATTCGCCTGTGCTGCGTCGAAGAAACCACGTCCCGTGATTGCTGAAGAATACCATCTAGAAAAGTCGTACCTGTCATTCTCCTAAATGACCCCTCCATCAATCAGCAACCGCAAAGGGACATGCCTCAATGCCTCAAGACGCTGAATTACTTTGCTCTGATAAATGGAAGCATCTCCCTAGGCCCGATCAACTACCTCCATCCCTGCCAAAATACTAGAAGCCTGCTGGAAAGCAAGAGCAAGGTCCTCCATAAACTTTTTTGTCTCAACACGAACTCTCGTGACCCACTTGTCTGCCTCCTGTGCTATCTTCCCTAACTCCAACAAGCCACTGATTGACTCTCTAAGTATCTCTGCTGGAGGCTCTATCATTGGAATCTCCTGCCCACGAGAACGAGACAACTGTTGCACATATCCTATTAAAGCCTTATGCTCTCGTTTCAACTTCTTGTACTTTCCTTCCTTCTTGAATAACCTGTCCTTGAGGGCGTGATAGGAGTTATCACATTCCTCTACAATCTGTGCACCTGTGGGGCGTCCTAACTCCAAAGTTGTGACCACGTAGTTTTCTGGTACTACTTCATTTCGGTCACAATCAACCTGTGGCACAGCTACGTGAAGGGTGCGGGAACCATCCTTGTCAGTTGATATCTTTGAAAACTTCCATGCTCTCTTCTTCTGTGGAGGTGCACTGATCCTGTTCAAGAACTCTTCCATTTCAACTGCTGGATCAATCTCTTTGTTGGGGCTTCTCCTCATCCTATCCTTGAGCCAATCAGGTACAGTGTACTGTATATCAAATGGCTGTTGCTCTTGGGCCTCTACTTCACTAACCTGTTTAACTTCTACATCATTCTGGTGAGGCTCATCGTCCTCAAGTGGCTGAGTATCTCCTGAAACTATATCATCATCATCCTCCAAAGCCGCCTCTCTCTTCTTGAAACTGAGGGTCAGTAGTAGTCCCCTCATCATCTTGTTGATCAACTCTACTAGGTGCGTTGACGCTCTGGCCAACTGATTCTCTCCGTGGTGGCTGATTATTCTCTTGTACTACTTGCACCTAATTCAATGCATTCCTCTAATCAGCAAATAAAGAAACCTCCTATATGCTTGGAGAACGTGTCTCCAATGGCGTGGGTGATTCAACTGTAACTCGTGGAGGCTCTGGCTGAATGGGTTCCTGCCGAACTGGCTCCTTTCTTCTGGATTCTGGACCTCGTGTGATTTGCTTCTTCCTGCCGGTGGTGGGTGTCTTGTGATCTCCCATCAAGTTGTAAGTCAAAGAAATCGACTTACTCTTCAACCTATTCACCCGCCTGTCAACCCATGCTCTGGTGAATGTCAAGACCGGAATAGAAAGTGTGTCCAAGTCAGCAACCTCTAGTTTTGACCAATCCAGGAGTGGAAGTGGAGTATCTCTCACTGCTGCATAATCTGGATGGACAACATCCATGTCCTCATTCACCTGGTCTGGAACCGGAACAACTTCACACTCCCTGATCATGTTAATTGGCAACCGAGAGAACATTTTTTTCCTGACTTCAACCTCGTCCGATGCATCAGCCCAGTAATCCTCAATATTGGTCTTGTGTTTAAATTCCTCTGACAGTACCCATTTGATGTTATTATACAGATCATAGTGCTGTCGGCTGGTGTGATATGAAAAGTGATAGAATTGAAGCTCACTTTCGGCTTCTCTGGCTGCCTGTAATGAAGGACACACTTCATCCGAATTGCCCATGACAATCGGGAAGTCAACACCTCCGTTCTTTTTCTTCTGAATTTTATCGTAGGCAACCAATTGCCTAGATATCTCTAACATCAATATTCTGTTGGTTGGGTACTTAGGCAGCCTATATGGGTATGATGAAAAACCTTGCAACCTTATGTAAGAAAACTTCGGAAATTGTATAAACCAGCACCCATACCTTTCAATCAATTCTTGGGCCTCTCTTGAGATCCTGTGATGTATCCGCTCCTGAAGCAGTCTCGTGATGTGCATGGTGAAGGCGTCATTGACACGCTTGTAATGAGTGGTACTAGTCAAATGCAATTGCGGAGAAGCCTCATGAATTTTAAACTGGTGAGAGCCACAACCAACAGGTTCCTTGTATGAAATCCCTCTATACTTCGTCATACGGGCCAGCATGTAGATGATGTAAGAGCTCATATAGAATGTCTTCGTTCTTCTTAAGCTTAGGAGCTGCTCATGCAAATTGTCATTGATCATTGCAGCCTAGTTGACGTAATCCTTTCCTTCCAGCACGAGGTTGATGTAATAGAACATCCAGGGCTCGAAAATGAATGACTGTGGGCAGCCTCCAACTCTGCTCAACATCATAATGAGATCACAGTACTCCTGCTTCAAGTCATCTGCTATAATTTGCCTCGGAAACTTTGTACGAGAAGGCTTGGGATTTCTCATCCAATGAGTATTGATCGTCTCCGTGCATCTCTCGAATGCAGAAGCATACATTCGCTCAGCTTGTTCCCTGGACTTGTAAATCATATTTCTATGCACTGGAATTCCAAAGGCTTCACCAATGGCAGCAGGAGTGAGGTTGGCGAGCACTTGTCCATCTGGTGACATGATTGATATGTGATCTTTCTCATAGCAGTTAGCGCACTCCATCATCAGCTCTGAACACTGAATGGCTGGTGGGAAACCAGCAGCTGTGTATAATCCACTTCGAACAATGTTGTGCGAAGTGTTCGAAGGTCAATGACTACCAATCCCTAGCATTCTGTTCTTGAAAGTTTCTAGGTTGACGGAGCCCAAGTTGGTATCTGTCAGCTTGCCCAACTTCAAAATGAATTTTGACTCCGGCATAAATGTCTTGCTCAGCTTCTTTATAACTGCTTGCCTGGATGCACCATTGTTGTCCTTGCCAGTCGCCCTTGCCTCAGCCATCTGCAGGACAATAAACATTCATCAGCAAATTAATTTAGAAAATAAATAAAATACTCTGCAGGGGCTGCCAGTCGACTTCAAGAATTTGAGAAGCTTCAATATCATTTCTCATTCGCAAACCTCAACTTCTCCTTCAACAGATTCGAGCTTCAATACTTAGAAAATTTCTGAGCAAGCTTTAGCAACTTCACTTCACACTCAGCAACTACAGATTTGAATTCACACTTCTTCAATTCTTCAGCAACTGCAAACTTAGTAGGTGCGCACCTCCTCAGCAACTTCAGATTTTAGTAACCTCACTCTTTGAAAATTCGTACTCCTTCAGCAATCATTCACTTCAGATTTGAACTTCAGTAACAAACTCTTTAAAATTCGCACCTTTTCAATCAGCAAATAACTTAGCAAGTGCGCACTTCCTTTGCAATATACTCTTTGAAATTTCTTTCAGCAACTTACTTCAAGTCGTCCTTCTTAGCTTCAGCAATATGATCCTCTTCAAGCTTTAGCAATATTCCTCTTCAAATCGAAATTTCTTCAATCAACCTTCAGCAAATTCGAACTTTAGTCTCAAGAACTTCCAACGCCTTTCACTCAGCAACCTTCAATCTTAGCAAAATTTTGAACCTCTTCAACAATTGCAGCTACAAAAATTCGAACTTCTTCAGCACTTTAGTCTTCAACAACTCACTGCAATATCACACTCAGAGCAAATCGAATTCTCTTAAGCTGGTGAGGAGAAATGAAAAACTTCTCAGCTCTTATAGCAAAAATCGATTTCTAGAAGAAGCTAAGTTTAGCCAGTGAATTAAATTTCCACTACTTCATTTGAATTTCCCTCCTCTGGCATTTCTGACACTTGTTTGAGAATCTCAATCTTCTAGAAGTTCAACTTTGACTACCACATTTCAAATTCACTTTCGAAAATTTTAATTTAAATTCATCTTTTAATTCACCAGCCGGAGCTCTGTCACTTGAATACGAATTTTACTTCTCTTCGGCTCTGGAAAATTCATTTGCGAAGAACTCAATCAAAATCATCTAGGGAACTCACTTCAAATTCGTTGTCTAGAGAAATTCATCTTGAAAACACATTTTATTCATTTTGCCTCAGAAAAATTTAAAATTTTCCCTTAGGAAAATTCACAATTCAAGCACTGATCAAATTCTTCATGTTGAAGGCCTCGGCGAAGTGTGGAAGACAAAGAAATCCACTTATCATCACAAATGTCCAATACCTAGAAGAAAATTTTCCTTGAAACGTGATGAATCCATGGGTACACAACGAACGGGTTCATTTAATTTTTTAAATTTTGAACCTTAGAAAAATATTATTCAATCAATTTTAACCCATTCCTCATCTCTGTGAATATCTTGTTGCTCTGACTCGAAAATTTTTAAATTCATCCTACCTTGTCATCATCTTCTGACTTCATCACTGGAAAATTTGCTCGTGCTTCAAGAAGAATTTTATCACCTCCAGAGTCTAGGAATATTTTCTAAGGAAGAAAATACTTTGCCTTAGAAAAATTTAAATCACGTTGAAAAAAAAAAATTGCCTTAGGAAATTTTGGTTCAATCTTGCCTGTGAGAAAATTTATTTCATCCATGTCCATTTGCCAGTGGTGGAAATTTATCAACTTGACTTAGGAAATTTTCATGAAGGCGTCTAGCACATTTTTTTTTTTTTATTATCCCCCATAGGCTTAATAATGCCTAACATATTATTCATCACCTCAATATCTAGGCGCACATCACACTTCATGAGGAATATTCAACTTGCCTTTGGAAAAAAAATTTCAACACTTAGCACTTATTTCACGCTTGAAAGATATTTTCATTTGAAACTCCAACGCCTTAGCAATATTATTATTCATCTTCACTCAACACCTTGGGCGCAAATGACACATGCTGAAGGATATTCATCACCACGCCTAGCAATATTCCACTTCTTATTTACCACCTTAGGTGCATATCACAATTGAAGGTGAATATTCAACACGCCTAGCATATTTCACTTCAATTTCAACACCTTTTATTGACTTTAGCTTGGGCGCATATCACACCTCATGCAGGATGACCCTTGGACTTCCCTATTTTGTCTTCACATGGCCCCATTTGGGCGCATTTAGGCATATGAGGAGGACGAGCTTTTGTTGACTTGTTGACTTCTTTGAACTTGGGTGCATTTTGATGGGTGAGGAGGACGAATTTCTTTGACTCCTTTGACCTTTTGTTGCATCAGCGCATTTGAGAAGGGGAGGAGAATGAAGCCTTTTCCAATGCCATCTTGTGACCCTTCAACTTCCCTTTCTTGTCCTTACATGCCCTCTTTTGGGCGCATTTTGCATAGGGAGAAGGATGAAAGTTGTTGACCCTTTTGACTTACTTGCTTTTTGGGTGCATTTCCACCTATGTGCAGGATGGGCGCATTCAAGGGGGTGGTGGAGGATAACTTCAACACTTAGAAATTTTATTTTTTTTATCAACTCTCAAGGTGGGCGCATTTTGCTATGTGAGCAGGATAAACTTCTTTGACTTTCCTTGACTACCTTGTTGCATGGGCGCATTTTGGCCTAGGAGTTGGACAAACACCAATACTTAGAAATTTTTATGCTTCTACCTTGAGTTGGGCTCATTGAGCCATAGCTATAGGATGAAAAACATTGACCTCTTTGACTTTTATGCTACATGGGCGCATTTTGGCTAGGCAGGAGGACGAGTTTTGGACTTAGAAAAATTTTCATGCTTCTTCATCAACTTGGGCGCATTTTCAGGTAGCTGTAGGATGAAGTCCAATACTTAGTCATTTTTTTCCTCGTCTTTGCCAGTTTATCCATGCCCTGCCATTTATAGTAAGTCTCCTGATTCTTGCATCTCTGAAGCTCAAAACGATTTGAAATTTTAAACACTGCATCCTCATGACCTTGTTACCCTGTTGACACTGCTATTTTTAGTTGGCCTGCTATTTTTAGCCCATTTCTGAAGGTGATTTGCTATAAATAGTAACTGCTTGCTTCTGATACCTCCATAGCTCCATTTGACTTGAAATTTGAATGACATGCTCCTCACCACGTGACCTGCCTGCTGACCTCGATGCATGCAACTAATTTGCTATTTTTGCCTATTTCCAAAATAACTTACTATAAATAGTAAGTGCTCCGTTTGTCTTCAAATTTTACCAGCAGATAGCTTGAAGGATGCTGATCGCTGTGGTTTACACCGGTTTTCGAAAATTCTGACTTTTTACCATTCTTTTTAGGTCCCGAAGTTGGAAACCCTAATTTGCTCTGCATGCATATCAAATGATCTCCATTTGTTCTTGTTTCTGCTGCATTGCGATCAGCTTGGGATTCTGAAGTGCTGGGAAGCGGCTACTGGGATGCACCTGCTAAAAATAGTAAGTTCATCACTGAGTGACCATCTCCATTTGCATGTCACATCACTGCAAAGCTCTTGAAAAACCCATAAAGAATATGCCGACATGCAAAGAAAACCCTGACATGCAAACCCTAAAAATAGCATCGGAAGACTAAACTCTGAAAGTTATCTTCTCACTTTGCATGTTATACTGTTGTGAAGGTCTCGAAAAACCCAGAAGGAATATCCAGACATGCAAAGAAAAACTCTTCATCTAAGCCCCGAAATTTGCCCCGGAAGCTGGACTGCTAAAAATAGTAAGTGGTCTGTTTTAGCTCAAATTTTGCACACGAGCAGCTTGATGTGTTCTGAATGCAGTGTGATTGTTGGAATTTCAAAAATGTTGAAAGAACACCCTGAATTTCACACTTACTAAAAATAGTAAGTACTCGGAATTTGATGAAATTTCAGTGGAAGCTTGCTGGAAGCACACTGACATCAATGTCAATCTCTGCTTTCAATTTATTCACCTCATTCAACCTTAGACTGACCAGGAAAGATGGAAACCCTAATTTCTAGACTTGGCCAAAATTTCACGTTTAAGCTCAACGGCGGAGAAATCCCCAGAAAGACATATAGAAAAGAGATGGAGAGAGAAAGAGAGAGACAAAACCAAAAAAAACCCAAGCCAAAAGACCAGAATGGAGCAAAAATTAGGGGTCCCCATTTTGAATGGGGCGATGTGTGAAAATGTCACAACAAGACCCCTGCAGGAATTAACAACACTTTGAAATTTTTCTAGACTCCTTTCCATCATGGGCGCATTTAAGGGGTTGAGCAGAAATTAACAATGCCTTGGAAAATTTCTTCCCATCTAGCTTCTGGCATGGGCGCATTTGGACTAGGCAACATGAATTTCTTACTTGGAAACTTTTCAATCCTTTAGCCAGCTTCACCTTGGGCGCATTTCATAGGGGGTGAAGGAATTTTCTCAGACTTAGACATTTTTTAGTGTGCTCGCCCTTATTTACTATATTTAGTAAGTTTATGATTTTCATTCCTCTAAAGCTTGGATTGATTTGGAATTTGTGCCACAGGATCCTCATGACCTAGTTGATCTGTTCACACTGCCATCTCGTGCTGACTTGCTATTTATAGCATGTTTCTGGAGGTGATTTACTATTTATAGTAACTGCTTGATTTCAGGACTTTTGCAACTCCTTTTAACTTGATCCTTATGGGATGACTTGCCTATTCACACTGGCGCCTGCTCCTGACTTACTATTTATAGCCTGTTTAAGAAATGCCTTACTATAAATAGTAAGTGCTCGGATTTCTTGCAAATTTCACCAGTGGAATTCTTGAAAGATACTGATCGCAGTGGGATACACCGATTATTGGAGATTCTGGCATTTGACCCCTCATTTTGGGTCTCGAAGCTGGAAACACTAATTTGACTTGCATGTTGCTCAAACGATCTTCATTTGACCCCGTTTCTGTTGCGTGTTGCCCTGTTTGTGATACTGAAGTGTTGGGCAATTGCCAGAATGATCCTGCTAAAAATAGTAAGTCCCTAACAAAGTGACCCTGTTTGCATGTTACATCACTGCGTAGCTCTTGAAAATCCCATAAAGAATA
The DNA here is from genome assembly GCA_007258455.2 of Sequoia sempervirens. NCBI lineage: Eukaryota > Viridiplantae > Streptophyta > Pinopsida > Cupressales > Cupressaceae > Sequoia > Sequoia sempervirens. The sequence continues at coordinate 146,680 of VDFB02293760.1, forward strand.
ACCTGACATGCGTTGAAAAGTTCTGCATGCAAACCCTAAAAATAGCCTTTGAAGATAGCTCTTGAAAAAGGCCTTGATCTTGGTTTGCATGTTACACCACTGCAAAGCTTTCGAAAAACTGACAAAGAATGTCTAGACATGCGTAGAAAATTGCAACATGCAAACCCTAAAAATAGCCTCCCAAGGCTGAGTGTTGAAAGTTATCCGCGTAGGTCTCAGAAAACCCAGAAATATTCTTCAAACATGCATTGAAAAACTTTGCATGTAAACCCTAAAATTAGCTCCTAAAGGTGATACTAGCCAAAAATAGAGAGTTGTCAGTTCTGGCTCAAATTTTGCAGACAAGTAGCTTGACATGCTCTGGATGCAATGTAATGATTAGAATTTCAAAAGTGCTGAGAAAATGTCCCAAATTGAGTACTTACTAAAAATAGTAAGTTGTTAGAATTCAATGAAATTTTACTGGGAAATCACTGGAAGCTTATTGACTGCAGTTCCATGCTCAAATTTCAATTTATTCACTCCATTTGACTTCGAACTGATCGAAAAACTCAAAACCCTAATTCTCAGACTTAGCCAAAATTTCAATTCAAGCTCAAGGACGGGCACATCCCCGGAAAGGCAGATAGTAGAGAGAGAGAGAGAGAGAGAGAGAAAACCAAAGCCAAAAGACGAGGGACGGAGCAAAAATTAGGGGGTTGCCATTTTGAATGGGGTGATGTGTGGAAAGGTCACAACAAGTTGTTCTCTCCAACATGATTATGCTAAGGTTGGGCCTGATTTTGACTTACATGTTGATCCATTTTACCTAGCAAGCATGACATCATGTCCAACATGGTGTCGAACTTTCTTTCAGCTCTAGCTTCTCTATCCTCAATTGAACCTCCACCTCCTTCTGCCATGGTCTTGTTGATGTGGTTTTTGTGACCATACCAAACAGCAGAACAAAATAGTTTGAAGGCTACTCCGTTCTCTCTTGATCAAAGTATTCCATGCACTAAGATTGCAAGAAAGTTCGCACGTTCAACTCCAAGGTTCCGAATACTTAGAATACCCTTAGTTGGTTGATGTGAGTTGCTGTGTTCTCACGAGGGGACTTACGCAATTGTTCAGACTTCTTGCAGTTAGCAATAGGTGGGTGATTTGAAGGGGATTTTGTGCGTGTGATTTGGCAATGTAGCTTGTTTTCCTAAAACTAATCAGAAATGTGCGGAAAGTAAAAGAGTTTAGGGCCTAAGAAACTTATATTCTACTCTAAATGCAGGATATGTGGGGCTTCATTTAAATAGACTTCAACCAGATTTCACCTAGCCTCGCGTCGGACAGCCTCAGTAAAATCGGTGCAATCTTCAAAGGGGATAACAAAGATGTTCAAATTTTGATTCAACATGCATACACCATCACAACGACACAAATAAGCATATAAATCACAATTGAAGTTAAACTCAAGATGATTTCCAGTCGACCACGCAAGGCGAACTTATCATCAACAAGCCGCTAGTGGTATGGAATAAAGTGAAGCTACTTCAATAAAACGCCACACATCAAAGTAAACTACTTGCATGAAAAATTAAGCTACTTGGATTCGAAAGGAAGAAGAGACCTTGATAGCTATTCATGACAAGATGAATTCCACCATCAATGAAAAGATCAATTATCATGAAAAGTGTTACACAACAATCTCCTCAAAAGTTTTCAAAGGGAAAACTTTCTTTCTCTTCCACACTAACAAAATGTCTACAATGCCCTACTATGCAGTCTCTCCAATCTCTAGCTCTAATGCTAATGCCCAATCTCATGTCCTAATGAATTACAAATGAGGGGGACTCCCCCTTTATATAGCTAGCCAAGTCCCAAAAGATGGCTAGGGTTACAATTAATAGAGCGGCCAGAATCATGCCACCTTAGCCCTAACCCTAAAAACTGCCAGAATAGGGAGTGGTACATTAAATGAATCAAAGATTCCCACTCACTCCCAAAAATAGTAAAGGCAATAAATGCCCATATTCAGTCTTCTAGAAGATCTTCGTCCAATAGTGCATTCCCATTTTCCTTCTCTTTGACTGCCAACTCAACAAATCTGCCAAGCACAGCCTCAACTTCCTGAACTGAAATGGGCGGAATGCAGTCTAACTGAAACTCTAACACTGTGACTGAATGCTCATGCCTCGTACAAGATTTTCTCCAAGCAATCAAGGAGTCCTGCGTGTTCTAGATCAAGGTGGAGAAAGTAGAAGTATTCTCGAAATCATCCTATACAAAGGTCTTAACATCTGCAAAGAAAGGCACCAGCAAACCCCTCAAATTATCAAAATTAACTTCATCTGGATTCAGCCGCCTAGCAAATATAGCCTCAAAGGTATTCTGAACTCCATCTATAATGTTGGCCATAGCTTTATGTACTCTAGCTGAATCCGCCTGTGCCGCATCAAAGAAGCCACGTCCTGTGATCGCTGAAGAATACCATCTAGAGAAATCATACCTGTCATTCTCCTGAATGACACCTCCATCAACCAGCAATCGCAACGGAACATGCCTCAATACCTCAAGATGCTGAATTATTCTGCCCTGATAGATAGAAGCATCGCCCCAAGCATGATCCACTGCATCCATCCGTGTCAAAATACTAGAGGCCTACTGAAAAGCGAAGGTAAGGTCCTCCATAAACTTTTCTGTCTCAGCACGAACTCCTGTGACCCACTTGTCTGCTTCCTGTGCCATTTTTCCCAACTCCATCAAGCCGCTGATCGACTCTCTAGGTATCTCTGCTGGAGGCTCTATCACTGAAACATCCTGCCCTCAAGATCGAGACAACTGCTGCACATACCCAATTAAGGCCTTGTGTTCTCTTTTCAACCTCTTGTATTTCCCTTCTTTCTTGAATATTCTATCTTTGAAGGCGAGGTAGGAGTTATCACACTCCTCTACAATCTGCACACCAGTGGGGCATCCCAAATCCAAAGTGGTGACCACATAATTCTCAGGCACTGCTTCATTTCGGTCACACTCAACTCGTGGCATAGCTACATGAAGAGTACGGGAACCATCCTCTTCAGTGGATATCTTCGAAAACTTTCTTGCTTTCTTCTTCTGTGGAGGGGCACTGATCCGGTTCAAAAATTCTTCCCTCTCAACTACTGGATCAAGCTCCTCACTGGGGCTTCTTCTCATTCTATCCTTAAGCCATTCAGGTACATCATACTGTATATCAAAGGGTTGTTGCTCCTGTGCCTCTACTTCTCTAACTTGTTCAACTTCTTCATCATTCTGGCGAGGCTCATCGTCCTCAAGTGGCTGAGTGTCACCTGACACTATATCATCATGATCGTTCATGGCCACCTCCAACTCCTGCTGAAATTGAGGGTCAATAATAGTCCCCTCATCGTCTAGCTGATCAATCCTATCAGGTGCATTGACACTCTGGCCAACTGACTCTCTCCGTGGAGGCTGAATATTATCCTGTACTACCTGCACCTGATTCAATGCAATCCTCTGATCAGCAAATAAAGAGACCTCCTATATACTTGGAGAGCGTGTCTCCAATGGTGATGCAACTGACTCGTGGAGGCTCTGGCTGAGTAGGCTCCTATCAAACTATCTCCTTTCTGGGCTCTGGACCTCGTGTAATCTGTTTCTTCCTGCCAGTGGTGGGCGTCCTGTGATCTCCCATCATGTTGTAAGTCAAGGCAATTGACCTACTCTTCAATCTGCTCACACGCCGATCAACCCATGCTCTAGTAAATGTCATGATTGGGATAGAGAGAGTATCTAAATCTGCAACCTCGGGCTTTGACCAATCTGGAGGTGGAAGTGGAGTATCTCTAACAGCTGCATAATCTGGATGAACCATATCCATATCGTCGTTCACCTGGTCTGGAACCGGCACAACTTCACACTCCCTGATCAGAGTAATTGGCAACCGAGAGAACATTCTCTTCCTTACTTCAATCTCATCAACTACATCAGCCCAATAATCTTCAATGGTGGCCTTATGTTTAAATTCTTTTGACAACACCCATTTGATGTTATGATGCGGGTCATAGTGCTGTCGACTAGTGTGATAAGAGAAATGATAAAATTGGAGTTCACTTTCAGCCTTTCTAGCTGCCTGTATTGAGGGACACACCTCATCTGAGTTGCCCATAACAATTGGAAATTCTACCCCTCCCTTCTTCTTCTTCTTTTGAATTTTATCAAAGGCGAGCAGTTGCCTCGATATCTCTAGCATCAATATTCTATCTGTTGGGTACTTAGGCAGCCTATATGGGTATGAGGAAAAACCTTGCAGCCTAATGTAAGAAAATCTTGGAAACTGTATGAACCAGCACCCATACCTTTCAATTAGTTCTTGGGCATCCCTCGAGATTCGATGATGTAACCGTTCCTGAAGTAGTCTCGTGATGTACATGGTGAAAGAATCGTTGACACGCTTGAAGTGAGTTGTGCTCGACAGGTGCAACTGTGGACACGCCTCATGGATCTTGAATTGATGAGAGCCACAACCGACAGGCTCCTTGTAAGATATTCCCCTGTACTTCGTCATCTGTGCCAACATATAAATGATATAGGAACTCATGTAAAATGTCTTCGTTCTCCTCAAGCTCAGGAGTTGCTCATGCAAATTATCGCTGATCATCTCGGCCCAATTGACATAATCTTTCCCTTCTAGCACTAGGTTGATGTAATAAAACATCCAAGGCTCAAAAATAAAGGACTGTGGGCAACCTCCAACCCTGCTCAGCATCATGATGAGATCACAATACTCTTGTTTCAAGTCATCCGCTATGATCTGTTTTGGAAACTTTGTACGAGAAGGCCTGGGAGTGCTCATCCAGTGAGTATTAATTGTATCCATGCATCTCTCGAATGCAGAAGCGTACATCCACTCAGCCCGTTCTCTGGATTTGTAGATCATATTTCTGTGCATCGGGATCCCGAAAGCTTCACCAATGGCAGCTGGAGTAAGATTGGCTAGTAGTTGGCCATCTGGTGACATGATCGATCGATGATCCTTCTCATAATAATTAGCGCACTCCATCATCAGCTCCGAGCATTGAATGGCTGGCGGAAAACCAGCAGCTGCATATAGTCCACTTCGAACAATGTTGTGCAAAGTGGTCGAAGCCCGATGACTTCCAATTCCGAACATCCTGTTCTTGAAGGTCTCCAGGTTGACGGAGCCCAGGTTAGTGTCCGTCAGCTTGCCCAACTTTGAAATAAACTTAGACTCTGGCATGAACGTCTTACTCAGCTTCTTGATCACAGCTTGTTTGGAGGCACCATTGTCTTTTCCAGTCGTTCTTGCCTCAGCCGTCTGCAAACAATAACACTCATCAGAAAATTAATTTATAAAAATAAAATAAGATATTGCATAGGGGCTGCAGTCGACTTCTAGAAGCTGCAATGACTTTCTTATTTGCAAACCTCAGCTTCTTCTTTTCCAATAAATTCGAACTTCAATACTTAGAACATATTTCTAAGTAGACTTCGGCCTTCAGCACTCTTAATCAATGTCAATCAGCAACTCGAACTTCTATAACTTCACACTTTATATCAGAAAGCAACAATCAGCAATCAATCAATTTGCACTTTGAAACTCTCAGCAACTTCACCTCAAGGCGTCCTCCTTAACTGGCAACTTCAACTTTTATCAACAAATGAATTGAATTTGCACCTCAGCCACAGCTTCTTTATCCAGCAAGTGTGCACTTCTAAACTTCAGCAAAGGCACCTCTCAGCAATTTAAGGCGTCCCTCCTTCAGTAGCCTCAGCAAACTCTAGACTTAGCCAAAATTTGAACTCACCTAATCTCCAGTCTTCAACAACTCACGGCAATGCTTCACTCTCAGAGCAAATTCAACTTCTTCAGCTGTGAAAACAAGTGAGAAAATTGTTCATTTTATAGCCAAAATTTGAATTCTAGAAGAAGTTAATTTTAGCCAGTGCATTAAACTTCCACTACTCCACTTCAAGAATTCGAATTTCCCTCTCTGGTATTTCTGACACTTGTCACTCGACGTCAGGAATCTTATTCTTCTAGAAACTTGACTTTGACTGGCATCTTTGAATTTATTTTGAAAAATTTAATTTAAGTCCACCTTTTTAGTTCACCAGCTGGAATTTTGTCACTTGAAATTCGAATTTAACTTTTTCATCATCTCTGAAAAATTCATCTTCGAAGAATTCGATCACAATCATCTAGGCAACTGACTTCAAATTCATCATTCAGAGAAATTTATTCTGAAAACACATTTTATTCAAATTTGCCTTAGAAAATTTTAAATTTTCCCCTTAGGAAAATTCACAATTTGAGCACTGATTAAATTCTTCACTGAAAAGGTTTCGGCGAAGTTCGGGAGACTTGGAAATCCATCTATCATTGCGAACGTTCAATACCCAGAAGAGAATTTTCTTCAGAACACCTTGAATCCATGGGTACCCAACGAACGGGTTCATTTAATTTTTAAATTTTGAACCTTAGAAATATTATTCTGTCAAATTTAAATTCATTCTTCGCCTGTGATCATTCTGTGTTGCTCCAGCTTGAAGAACTTGAATTCATCCTGCATTATCATTCACCTCTGACTTCACTACTGAGAAAAATTTGCTCGAGCTTCGCAAAATTTCACCACCTTGAGTTCTAGGCGTTTTTTTCTAGGGGAGGAAATATTTTTGCCTTAGAAAAAATTAAATCATCCCGCACCCTTAGAATTTTCCTTAGAAAAATTTATTTCACTTGCCAGTGGAGGAAATCTTATCAACTTCATTTAGAAAATTTTTTACTCATAGAGGCGCCTTGCACATTTTATTCTCACTTGCCACTTGCATTTCACTCCACACTTAGGAAAATATTCCAACGTCTTAGAGAAATTTTAAAATCATCTTATACTTTATTTCACTTTACTTAAGGCGCATAGCACACTGAGGAAGGAAAATCACACCCTAGCAATTTATTTCCACCTTTCACACGCCTTAGAACTTTTCTAACACCTTTTAACTCCCACCACCCTTGGCGCCTATCACTTAGAAGGAAATTGAAACCACGCCTTAGAACTTTTTCTTGTGTTCACCATGCTTTGAAGCATTTTCACTCACCTTTTACCTTATTTACCACTCTTATTCACTTTTTACACCTCAACTTGGGCGCATTTTGGCTCTGCAAGAGGATGACTTTTCGACTTCCCATTTTTGTCTTCACATAACCTTATTTGGGCGCATTTAGGAGGGTGAGGAGGATGAGTTTCCTTGACCTTGTTGACTCTCACCTGACTTAAGCGCATTTTCATGTAGGTGGAGGATAAAAACGTTGACTTGTTGACCCTCTTTGCCTTTTGGGCGCATTTTGCCCCTGATGAAGGATGAAGAACGTTGACCTTGCTTTGACTTCTTTGTGTTTTGGGCGCATTTCACCCCTATTGCAGGAAGGGTGCATTTGGAGGGGTGAGGAGGATATCCAGACTTAGAAAAAAAAATTCAACCTTTTCCTCTTCAAGGTGGGCACATTTTGCTATGCCAACAGGATAGAAACTGTTGACTTTCTTTGACCACTTGTGCCTTGGGCGCATTTTGCCCCTGATGAAGGATGAACCTCATACTTAGAATTTTTTTTTGAGCTCGGCATATGCTTGAAGGCGCATTTAGGCTAGGCTGAGGGATGAAAGGCGTTGACTTTCTTTGACTTTCTCTCCTTGGGCGCATTTTGGCCTGTGTGAAGGATGAACTCCATTTTTAAGATTTTCCTGCCTCCTTACTCACCTGGGCGCATTTTTCCATGTCCACTGGATGAAGCTCCAGACTTAGAACTTTTTTCATCATTTTTCGCCAGCTTACATGCCCTACTATTTATAGTAAGCCTTCTCAATTTTGCACTTCTGAAGCTCGGAACGACTTGAAATTTCGCACACTGCATCCTTATAACTTCATCAACTTGTTGACACTGCCATTTTTAGTCACCCTGCTATTTTTAGCCCATTTCCGGAGGTAGTTTACTAAAAATAGTAACCTCTTGTTTCTGATAGCTCCATTGCTCCGATCGACTTGAAATTTGAATGAGGCGTTCCTCACCACGTGACCTTACTGTCGACACTGACGCATGCGCTCAATTTACTATTTTTAGCCGGTTTCCAAATTGACTTACTATAAATAGTAAGTGCTCCGTTTGACTTGAAATTTTACCAGCAGATAACACTGAAGAATCGCGATCGCGGTGGTTTACACCGGTTTTTGAAAATTCTGACTTTTTACGCCTCTTTTTGGGTCCCGAAGCTGAAACCCTAATTCACTCTGCATGTGTATCAAAAGATCTCTGTTTGTCTTCGTTTTTGTGGCACTGCGATAAATTTCGTGATTCTGAACTGCTAGGAAGTGGTTTCGGGACACACCTGCTAAAAATAGTAAGTTCCTTACTGAGTGGTTATCTTGATTTGCATGTCACACCATTGCGAAGCTCTCGAAAAACCCATCAGGAATCATCCGACATGCAAAAGAAACCCTGACATGCAAACCCTAAAAATAGCCTCCGAAGGCTGAATTCTGAAAGTTGTCGTCTCGTTTTGCATGTTATATCGTTGCGAAGGTCTCGAAAAACCGAAGGAATATGCCAACATGCAAAGAAAAACTCTGCATCTGAACCCTAAAATTTGTGCCGGAAGACGGACTACTAAAATAGTAAGCTGCATTTTTTGCTCAAATTTTGCATACGAGTAGCCTGATATGCTCGAATGTTGTGTGACTGTCGGGATCTCAAAATAGCTAACGGATTGCCCGTAATTGCACACTACTAAAATAGTAAGTACCCAATTCAATGAAAATTTGCTGAGAGCCTGCTTGGAAGCACACTGACAACAATGTTAAGCTCAGTTTTCAATTTATTCACCTTTACTTGACCTCGGACTGACCATAAACGATGAAACCCTAATTTCAGACTTGGCCAATTTCACATTAAACTCACTGACGGGAACCCGGGACATCAGAAAAGAGACAGAGCGAGAGAGATAGAAAACCCAAGCCAAAAGACTGAATGGAGCAAAAATTAGGGGTCCCCATCTTGAATGGGGCGATGTGTGAAAAGGTCACAACAGGTCTCAACTGCTTTACCACTATTTCTCAATGCCTCTGAAAAAGTCTCTGCATCTGCAACTGGTGGATTCTAATAATGAACTCTTACCTGACCTCTGGTGTAGTATCTAACTTCTATGTCACTCATTTGACAACTAAAGCTCATTTTTCATAGGATGACAGGAAAACCTAGCTCTGATACCACTGAAATAACCCCCTTAGTTTTTTTTTGAAATGTTCACATACAAATTGCACCCGTTAAGGTTAGCCCAATAATCAAAACTAGTTGAAAGGGAACCCTTCACTTTCTGATCACCAAGTTCCCGATGTGGGCGAGGTGAGAGCATACGGTGCAAGGGGATCGCTAGCTATAAACTAGAAATGAATGAACAATGTTGTAGGCAGCTAGCTGACCATTTTGAAAAGTAAATGCTGAAAGTAAAGTAGGCAAATAACCGACCATGAAAGCTCGACCACTTATTCAACAAGAGCAAGAACTACAACTAAATACTGAAAAGTAAACACTCGACCACTTATTTAGCGAGAGTGGGAAATTACAAAACTATAAAATGCTGAAAGTAAATAGCTGATTAGTACTACTAAACCAGCATTACACTATGCCCTTAATAGAATGATTTTTTGATAATTCTTTTCTTTATCTTCAATACAATTGCTTTACAATGTTTCCGATTACAATTATGAATGATAACATCAAAGGAATAGAGCTTCAAACTGAAATAACCAGTTTTGATTAAAAAAATGCAGCAAACTGATACACAAACCAGCAAACTATGAACACACCAAAATGCTCATATCTTTTACAAGACACTTCTGATTCACTCCAAACTGAAAGCAAACTGATTATATGAGCCAAGCAACCAAATCACAACAAAACTGAAGATGCAAATAGCTCCCAAATTCCCAACATGAATTCCAATGCACAAAGACAAGGGGGCGCCTCTAGAAGAGGTCAACCTAGTCTTAAAATTCAGCCTCTCAATAATAAAATCTGCAACTTTGCAAGATGAGACACCTAGGGCATAGAGTTGTAAGGAGCCAACACCCAGAATGAAATAAAATTCACACAAAGAGCTATGAATGAAAATCACCTATAGCCATATATGAACCAGCAACTACAAAACTGAAAAATAACATCAAAAACCTTCATTAGTGAAGCTCAATCGGCAATCTTTGAATGAGAAGCAGTCCTCAATCAACTAGGTGTTGTCTTTCAAACATGAAATTGATAATTTGCTAGGAGGTATGCGTTCCTCAAAGCCAAGGGCCTGAAATCATTTCAATAGCACTTCGTCGTCAATAGCAATGGATACCAAATGAATGAGCAATGCCTCTCTTAAATAGAACTCTGGGGTGACCTTTCAACTTCCACCTTTTCCCTCCAAAAGGGATGCCCAAACAAAAATGAAATATTTTGATTTTTAAAAACACTTATTCCTCCATCTCCCTAGGCATCCAAGGCACAAGGATAAATATTTAACTTTTGAAATGTTAAATTACCTCTCAATGAGGCATCCACCCTCAAAATCCTACCTTTAAAAACAATATCAAGTCATTAAACTAGGCCAAGGGGCCCAAGGAAAATAATAAAATATCAAAATGACTTAATGAATCCTCAAGTGCCAAAATGAGCCAAAGAGTGCCAATGACCAAAATACTCGTTCTACTCTGCCCAAAATAGAAATCACCCTGAACTATTGAACTGCTGCCAACCAGAGCACTACCAAAAATAGAACTTACTAAAAATAGCATACTGCTAAAAATAGTAAGTTGTTCCAAACTCATTTTAACCATATTCCAGGCAACCATCGAAACTTATTAAAAATAGTAAGTCTAAAAAAGTAGCCTGATGCATATGTATGTCACACCACTGCGAAGCTTTCTAAAAACCTAGAAAAAATCTAGAATCCAAATTACAAAACTCCAACATGCAAACCCCAAAAACACCAAAAACCTCCAAACAATTGGAAACCCTAATTTACCTCCGACGAGCCTATCGACATCCAAAATAGGCTGACAGGCCACTGCACTACCTACTGCTGAGAAGGGGACATTAAAATTATAGGAAACAAATGGTCAAGAATTTAAAGATGATATAAACTAATGAGTTGTGGCATTTTCTATGTAGATTCAAGCAATAATTTTTTAAAGAACTATTTCTATCATTTTTAAAACTTTTCAATCAATTTCTATTTTGTTTATTTTTTATTGAGTGACATTATTTCATAAAACATAACTTTCACCATATATATATATATATATATATATATATATATTTTTCATGATTTATTAGAATTAGACCATTAACTCCACTATCTAGTGCATAAATGCTTTTGAGTAGTTTTTTATTGTATTTTATATTGTTAATTTTTTGAATTAATAATAACAAAAAAATCAGATCTATATTATTTTGCAACACATTTCTCTTAGCATATATATCAAAATTATTTTTTTATTTTTTCATTGAAATAAAGACATCTATGTGGATTGCAGTGTATTTTTTTGAAGCAATTTTTGTAAAGGAATACTAAGGACTACATACTACAAAATGGCATTTGCAAATGATTTTATTTGATCCCCCAAAAGGTGAAGCAATTTTTTGTTAGCATTTTGATAGGTGCAAAGGAGACTTTGTCTAAGGTTTGATTTAAGCCTAGGGGGTTCTATCAAAGGTGGTTTTATATAACCCCTTTCAAACAAACCCCCTTAGATGGAACTCTTCTAGGATTAAATCATATTTTTCCTAAAAAAATGTCATTTTAGGAAAAAATTAGGATGTCCACAAGTGGAACACATTATTGTGGGGTTAGCCAAGTGTATTTATATCAAATTGAGTGCCTTTGGGATTTTGGGTTATAGTGTGAGTGTGTGAAGATGTCTTCACGGAGTATTGGAATAGCCTTGAGAAGGGTAGTGAGATTTACTTTAATGAAAAGGAGAGAAAGGGCTTTAGAGGAAAGAAATTGGGTTGGAATCTAAAATATATACGTAGAAATGTTTGAGAGGTTAGATGCTCTAAAGGAAAGAAAATTCAAAAAAATTAAGAGATGAAAAGAGAAAAAGGAGAAGTGTAGTGCTATGTTATCTAACATTGTTTTGTTTAAAGGTATTGGAGAGTGAAAAATAAGAAAAGGGGAAGTCCTCATCCAAGAGGATAAGGAAGAAGAGAAGAATGAGATTATAATGGGAGCATGTCTTTCAGAAGACAAGGAGGTATTGGTGAATGTTGATGTGGGCATAGTGTTGCAACTATGGTTGGTGAAGAGAGAGAAGTTACAATAGAGGAAGAGAATGAGGTTGCATCAGTTGTATATCCTTTGGAGGACTTGAGGATGTTGATAGATGTGGTTCCATAGAGAACAAAAAGAAAAAGAAAGTGAAAGGGAGTAAGTTGATTAGGTATCAAATGAAGGGGAAGGAAAGAATGAGGAGATAGTAAAGGAGATTTTTATTTCCATAATGGTGGTTGTATTTATTTGTATGTAGGTGGAGTAGTGAGTTAGAAAGGAAGAGAGAATTTTGGAGGAGTAATGAAGAGAGAAAAACCACTCTCAACCCAAATCTTGACACAAAACTCAGATTACGAACGACTCAGTAAACGATTAATTACAAAATTGATAATTACGCATGTCAATTTAAAATCGATTTACAAAAAAACACCACCAATTGCCCAAGTTAAAAAATCAAATCAAATAGCTTTATTTCAATTTCATGAAATTTTACATTACATGTTCCAGGCAACTTCATTGCCCTCCTGTTCCATCCAACTCCTCATCTCTCCAATATGCTGGCCTGATTTCCATCCTCCGAAAAATCAATATGCACTCCAATAGTTATGCCATTTCCTATGACTCCCTCTTCAAAATTGCTACTCCTCTATTCCATACACCACTCAGCCATTTCCAAATCCCACGCTTCAATTCCTTTTATCTGCTGCTCCAATCTAAAAGTCATGTATATTCTGGACTCTCCTAAGATCACCGCATTTTCTCAATTGCAAGTGTTGGGCTGCCTCTTATCATGCATGGGTTTGCCCAATTGTGGGCATGACCCCATCTTCTCCCCAATCGCGCCTATTTTGTTTTGTTTATACATTAAATCTATGCTTACTAATTGCAGTTAAATTATAATAACTCTTCCAGAATCAGCTCCTCACATAGCTTGCCAAGTTTTTCAAATTCAAATGCCTCAGTAACCATAGTTATTTGTATTCATTGGATAAATCAAATCCTCTTAGTGTCGCCCTGCTGATATCGTTTAACTCTGCAATAATTAAAATGAGATTAATTATTAAATCTCCAACTTACACCTGCGTGCCCCTTATTCTCTATAACTCCTTGTCTTCAAACCAACACTTGCTGCCCTGCTGCATCTAATTTGCCTCCTTGCACAATCATTCCACACTTGGCGTTTGAAGTTTATCAACTTTGATTTCTAGTTTTCATTTGTCTTGGCATCGAATTGCTTTCAATACTTAACCTATTATCAAGCCCGATCTACTTCCTTGGTGCGGGTTAAGTCATGCTTATGAACTTAGTTTATCCATTTTACTCCCTTGGCTACACAGAGCTATTTCCTCTACCGCGCCATCTTCCATTTCCTTGTTTCCCTTTTAAAACCGAAACAAAGCAAAGAGATTGGGAAATGAGGTGTCACTTCTCATCGACCCATCTTCTTGTTCCCTTTCAAGTTCTTTCAAGCTTTTGGTATTCCACATTTGATTTAAATATCATATTTTGCAAAGGAAAATACACATATTATTTTCATCACGCCATCTTGAAATTAATCGAGACATCTTCCACATAAATGGCATATCCACAAATACCACAGAAGAAAATATGAAAACAACACCAAACAATAGTGAAGCCGGAAACCACTTTTGCATTAAATTTTCCAAAGAAGTTAGAAACTCATGAAACTTACAGAGATGCATAAATTGACGACATAAAAATTTTCACCAAACTATTTTTGCCTCAAACCTCTCAGATTGTGAAATTTGAAAACTTCACCATATTATTAGCACAAGTCACAAAACCATTAATTTTCTGAAACCAGGAAAGATCAACTCATTAAACTTTCAACATTAATTTTGTAATGGGGTCTAAATTCTACCTGCAAGAATGAATTTCTTGAAATCTTAACAAAACCCAAAAACAAATCATTTTTTTGGTGATGTCGATTGCACGTGGACCTGGATGCTCCTGCATCAGACACGTTAGGTAAGAAATTTGTGAGCATGTGGGCTCACAAAGGTGGATCTGAGTGATAGAATCACCCTTCGAGATTACGAACAATCTCCAACAAACTCCATCACTGAAAGCCCTATCTCTTCCACCAAATAGCTTGACCTCCTTCGCCAAATACTTCCTCTTCTGTCCATGCCCTCCTCTGGCATGTCTTCACTACACTTAACCCTTGCAACCTCCACACTACAATCATATTTCGATCTCACGAAGATTCCACTTTGTCTACTATAATCTGCCATTACCACAACACTTTCCTCGGTGCTTCTAGCACTCAACTGTTCAGGACTCTACACACCTGCAATGATACTTTCGAGCTTCTCACTTGCACTTCCAACTCTGCGCTTTGCAGCACACCTGCAACGATACTTTTGAGCTTCAGTTGTGCTTTCTCAATCCATAGGTTCCCTCACAAGCTACCTCACATTTGGCCATTTGCTTATGTCCCCAAAACCTCTTCTCACTTCCCTCTCCACCTACAAGTCCTAGTGCGAGCTGCCTCATAGTCAGTGCTCTGTTCGCATGCTTAGAACCTCTGGCTTTGATACCATTTGATGAAGAGAGAAAAACCACTCTCAACCCAAATCCACAAAACTCGATTACGAAGGAATCTGTAAACGATTAATTACAAAATTGACAATTACACGTCAATTTAAAATTGATTTACAAAAGAAACACCACCAGCTGCTCAAGTTTAAAAATCAAATCAAATAGCTTTATTTCAATTTCATGAAATTTTACATTACATGTTCCAGGCAACTTCATTGCCCTCCTATTCCATCCAACTCCTCATCTCTCCAATATGTTGGCCTAATTTCCATCCTCCGGAAAATCAATATGCACTCCAATGGTTATGCCATTTCCTATGACTCCCTCTTCAAACTTGCAACTCCTCAGTTCCATACACCACTCATCCATTCCCAAATCCCACGCTTCAATTCCTCTTATCTGCTGCTCCAATCTGAAAGTCATATGTATGTTCTAGACTCTCCTAAGATCACCACACTTTCTCAATTGCAAATGTTGGGCTGCCTCTTATCATCCATGGGTTTTCCAAATTGTGGGCTCGAACCCATCTTCTCCCCAATCGTGCCTATTCTATTTTGTGTATACATTAAATCTACATGTTAACTGATTGTAGTTAAATTCTAATAACTCTTCCAGAATCCTCTCCTCACATAGCTTGCCAAGTTTTTCAAATTCAAATGCCTCAGTAACCATAGTTATTTGTATTCATTGGATAAATCAATCCTCTTAGCCCCGCCTTGTTGATATCATTTAACTCTGCAATAATAAAAATGAGATTAATTATTAAATCTACAACTTACAGCTGTGTGCCCCTCATTCTCTATAACTCCTTGTCTTCAAACCAATGCTTGCTGCCCTGTTGCATCCAACTTGCCTCCTTGCACAATCATTCCACACTTTGCGTTTGAAGTTTATCAACTTTGATTTCTAGTTTTCATTTCTCTTGGCATCAAATTGCCTTCAATACTTAACCTGTTATCAAGCCCGATCTACTTCCATGGCACAGGTTAAGTCATGCTTATGAACTTAGTTTATCCATTTTACTCCCTTGGCTGCATAGAGCTATTTCCTCTGTCGTGCCTTCTTCCATTTCCCTGTTGCCCTTTCAAAACTAAAACAAAGCAAAGAGATTGGGAGATGAGGCGTCACTTCTCATCGACCCATCTTCTTGTTCCCTTTCAAGTTCTTTTCGAGCTTTTGATATTCCACATTTGATTTAAATATCATATTTTGCAAAGGAAAATACGGATATTATTTCCACCGTGTCATCTTGAAATTAATTGAGACATCCTCCACATAAATGGCATATCCACAAATATCATAGAAGAAAATATGAAAACAGCAAACAATGGTGAAGCCGGAAACCACTTTTGCAATAACTTTTCCAAAGAAGTCAGAGACTCACGAAACTTATAGAGATGCATAAATTGACAACATAAAACTTTTCACCAAACTATTTTTTCCTCAAACCTCTCAAATTGTGAAATTTGAAAACTTCACCATATTATTTGCACAAGTCACAAAACCATTAATTTTCTGAAACTAGGAAAGATGTTCAACTCATTAAACTTTCGGCATTAATTTCGTAATGGGGTCTAAATTCTGCTTGCAAAAAGGAATTTCATGAAATCTTACCAAAACCTAGAAACAGTTATTTTTTTGGTGATGTCGATCGCACGTGGACCCGAATGCTCCTGCATCAAGGAGGATGGACAATGGTGGGTCACATCCCATAAGAGAAAAGAGTAGAGAAGTATTGGGTGGAGGTGGATTGTTAGTGGTGGCTTGAAACCCATAAGAGGAAGAAAGTAGAGAATCTTTTTGAGGAGATTTGGGTGGTGGATGGTCCCACAAGAGATGGGAAAATAGCCATTTCAAAGAGGATGGTAATTTTTCTAGCTAAGTGTTGTAAGAGGCAAAGGAAGAAAACTTATGATTTACATATTATGGTATTAAATCATGCTACACATTGTGCCCTTTTGGAAATAGTGGTTCTACCACTCAACTCTACTTTGTGAGAACTATGCTCAAAAAATTTCTTGCTTGATGTGTTTAATGCAAGAGAATCTAGGTTTGAAAGCAATATTGTGTCACTAAAAATAATAGTAGGTCATGTTTTGATGTTTACTTAATTTTTGGTTGTTATCTAGGGGATTTTTTGTGGACTTGCTTTTTAGAGGGTGCTACAAAAAGGCTATTGGTTTCCAATGGATTTCACACTCCTAGTTGTTCTACAAGACACCTATAGGTTACTACAAGTCTAAATCTAGTTGCTATAAGACAATAACTTGTGTAAATGGACTACTTTATAAATACTACAAGAACTATATATTATGCTACAAGATTAGATTGTGTTATTTATTATTTTACTTTGGTAATAGGTTGCAATAGGGAGTATAAGAACCTGTTACAAATGTGTGTGATGATTTATAGGCTAGGCTAAGTGGATATACATGATTATCTATGTTGTTATCAAATTAGTCTCTTAAAATTGGATGTGTCAAACTACTAGCAAACGCCTTCGTAAATAAATATTATATAACACCTAGAAATTGATTAAAGGATCGTGCCATTATGAGAAGCTTGCATGTTTCCCTATTGTGACCTTTTATTTTATTCTTCTATCATGATGATTCCTTGGTTGTTTTCATTCATTTGGAGATGGTATTAGCAATTGCGGAGAGTTCATAGAAGCTGAAAAAATTATACACAAAATAGTATGCTCTTTTCACAGTGTGTAGTAATTGCTCTTCAAATTAGGAGGGGAAGCTCCCTCTTTTTGCTGATTTTTGCATAAAAAATAAAGTAAACTAATGTTCCTATCTTTTTACTCAGCGGCAGGGCACAAGGGTGCATAAAGCACAATGCATTGCAGCTAAGGTTTTCTCTGGTTTTTGCAGATCTTAACTACAACTAAGCTAAATTTTAATCTATCCTATCTCCTCAAGATAAACAAAGTAAGAGGGGCATAGGAGCGGGAATGGGATGGTTGGATCATTTGGGTCGACCGTCTCTCAGAATGCATCTAAAGGCTCTGAACTTTCAGATCTATGCTGGAATAAGGTCTTATGCAAGCAGACACTCATATGGTAAGTTGAATCTCAAGATTCCCAAGGAGGAGGAATCCCTGTCCAAGGTGTAGGCTAGGATACAACTTACTAGAAACAAAAAAGAATGATGAACTTGATAACAGGATTCCCAAGGAGGTGACAACACCTATCCAAGATGTAGGCTGAAATCTAGATCATTAAAGTTTAAACAACATCAAACAATATCCATTAATCACAAAATTCCCAAGGAGGTGATGACACCTGTCCAAGGGGTAGATTGAAACAATAGATTATGAGAACAGACGTTGATAGACTTTGAAACTTTGGATCAAATTGCATATTCCTTTTGATTTATTTCTTCAATACTTACTCAATGCTTTACAAAGATTTGGGACAACAAAGGTACAAAATCATACACAATTGCTTATCAAACCAAACAACTCTCATCCAAGAGTGAACAAATATTGACTTGCAAGCTTGATGGCACAATGGCACAACAATTTTGTGTAGTAATAAGAGTTACAAAATAATGAGCAAAGGATCTTATTTATAGAAGCTCAAAGGAGTAGTGTTGATGTGATTTTTGTGACCGCACCAACACAGAATAAAGTTTCCCAACAGATACTCTATCCTCTCATGAACAAAGTTTCCTGCATGCTAAGATTGCAAGATAGATCATACATTTAACTCCAAGGTTCCTTCATGCAATAGAATACCCCCAGTTGGCTAAATGTGTTTTGCTGGTATTTCAAGGGGACTTACACAATTGTTCGGTAGTTGACAGCAGACAGTGGATTAAGGACTTTCATGTAATTTGGATGATCTGGTAGGTAAGTGCAAATTTCCTAACACTAACCAGAAATGAACTAAATTTAAAATGAGTGTAGGGCCTAAGAAGTTTATGTTCTACTCTAAGGCGTGGGACATGGCAATCAATTCTTACAGACTTGAACTGAGCCTTGCTTTGCCTTGCTTCGGACAGCTTCCACAAAACTGGTGCAATCTTCAAAGGAGTAGCAAAAGGTGTTTAGATTATAACTCAACATGCAAGTACCATCAAGACGATGCATACAAACATGTGAATCACAATCGAAGTTAAGTTTGAAAAGTAATCCAGTCGACCATGCAGGGCGAACCCACTGTCAGTGAGCCCGCTAGTGGTATGGACAAGCGAAGTCTTGCTCAAATGGAGCACCACATTCCACAATTACTAAGTACTTGCATGAAACAAAAGCTACTTTAAGATGCTATGTGAATTGGAAGGATGAAGAAGCCTCAACAACTACTCATAACAAAGAAGAAATCACCATCAATGAAATTTTTTTTTATTATGAAAGCATTCACAACAACTTC
This sequence comes from Sequoia sempervirens, assembly GCA_007258455.2. NCBI lineage: Eukaryota > Viridiplantae > Streptophyta > Pinopsida > Cupressales > Cupressaceae > Sequoia > Sequoia sempervirens. Next base: position 165,929 of record VDFB02293760.1, read on the forward strand.
TTACAAAGTATTCAAAGGGAAGACTTTCCTTCCTTTTCAATCTAAACTATACTATCAAACTATTCTACTTTCTATTCTATCAATTTCTCTCTATTCCTTCTCTGCTATTCTAACTCTACTAAGTACAAATGAGGGGGACTCCCCCTTTATATAGCTGGCCAAGTCCGACGGACGGCTCAGATTACAATCGGCTGGATGGCATAGATTGTGCCACCTCAGCCCTAAACAAGATTCACCCTAAAAACCGCCACAAAGAAGAGGGGTAAATAAATGAGCAATTAATGGCCACCATCTTCTAGAAGATCCCTGTTCATAGATGCGTTCACATTGTTCTTGTTCCGACTGCAAACTGGATAAGTCTGGTGAACCTTGCTTCAATTTCTTGGACTAGCACAACATGCACGTTCTCAATATGAAACTTCAAGGCTGTAACTTTTTAACCTATTTGACAACACCCGAGCCTTGCTTTTTTTCTTTCATTATGAACTTGGAAGATTCTCTTGTCCTGGATTCACGCTTGCCATTCACCCGACTGCATTTGGTGCATAATGGGTCTTTGAGGAGAAATTCCAACACTTAGCCACTTCTTCCAACTTTTCTTGTTTCACGATTCCATCATCTTGGACTATTTACTTCACCATGGCCTGGTCTCGACATTCCTCCTGCAAAACAAGCCAAGAGGAGAGCATTAGAACACTTCATAACATAAATTTACCTCACTCTGATGTTCGAGTGGTCTCCTTATCTGATAGGGTTTATCATTTTCTCTAGCCAACTTTGCTTTCTTCATGATCTGTAGGCTGGGGTATATAACACCTGTGCATCATATTTTAATGCCTTAGACAAATTTCATCTTCCTCAAGGGTGCATTTTTAAGAGATGCACTTTTAAAATCATCTTAGCTTCAACTGCATCCTCTTCACTTTTCCAGCTAAGGCGTTCACTCTGGCATTTCACCCAACTCAGGCTCGAGAAAAATGCTTTCATCAGGAATTTGATAAAAAATTATCTAGGTGCCCAACTTCAAATTCATCCGCCAAGGCGACATATTTCAACATCTTTTTCCTTTCTTGCCTTAGAAAAATTTTCAAACTTTTACTTAGGAAATTCATTATTTAAGTGCCCATCAAAAATCTCCATCCTGAAGGCTTCGGTGAACTGTGGAAGACTTTGAAATCCATTCCTTGTCGAAGATCTTCAATACCCAGAAGAAAATTTCCTTCAGAACACGATGAATTCATGGGTCTACAAACGAAGGGGGTCATTTAATTTTTTGAATTTCAAACCTTAGAAAAATATTTCTCAATCAAATTTACTCCAGTTCTTCATCCTTGTGAATATTTTCTTTCTCTGACTTGAAATTTTTTTATCAACCCTGTGAAGTTGGCATCATTCGACTTCTCCACTGGCAATTTCATTCATATCTCAGGAAATTTCATCACTTCAAATCTAGGCACAATTTTCCTCTAGAGAGGTGGAATTTTGCTAACACCTAGAAAAATATTTAAACCCCATCAATATTAGGCCTCAAGAAGGAATTTTCCTTAAAAAATTTCCACTCAACTTCAATCATTCATTTTTCTTGCGAAGAAATTTTATCAACTCACTTAGAAAATTTTTCTTTTAAATTCCTTGAGAGCACATATCATGTCATGGAGAATGTTTCAATTTCAACGCCTTATGCTCTTCATCACTCACCCCACCCTGGGCGCATATCACATAGGCAAGAGGATGAACTTCATTTCAACGCCTAACAACCTTGACTTCCTTGGCGCATTTCACTTGTTCAAGAGGATTTTAAAATTTTGTCTTCTTCTAGGCCAAGCTGGGCGCATTTCACATAGGGAAAAGGATAAACACTTTCAACGCCCCTTGACTTCCTTGTTAGCTTGACTCTTTGACTTCCCTTATTTGGGCGCATTTGAGGGGGTGAGAGGGATGGGCGTATTTCAGCACATGAGGAGGATGAAACTCATGCCATCTTTGACCTCTATTGCCTTTGCTTCCTAGCTTGAGTGCATTTTACACCTTGAGGAGGATGGACTTTATGCCTTAAGAGTTTTTTTTTTTTTTTCATGCTGAAGTGGGCGCATTTAGCATGTAGAGAGGGATGAAATTCTTAGAATATTTTTTTTAATGCTTGACTTGAGAGGAGGGCGCATGAGGGGTGGTGAGGGATATTTGCTCAACACTTAGAAACTTTTAAACACCTTGATCAAGCATGGCGCATTTTGGATAAGCAAGAGGATGAATGCCTTAGAGAATTTTCTTGACATGCTATTACCTTGAGGGCGCATTTGGAGTAGGGTGGAGGACAAAACTTTAACATAGAATATTTTCTAGCATCTTCATCCCTGAGGGCGCATATGGAGGGGTCTATAGGATATAAGTCTAGACTTCGAAAATTTCTCAATCACCTTGCTTGTGAGGAGGGCACATTTCATATGTGCTGGAGGATGAAACATTTTCCAACACCTTGCTAAATTTTCTTTGCTTCCCAACTGAGGTGGGCACATTTTCAAGGTGGAGGTGGACGAGTTCAATACTTAGAAATTTTATCTGCTTCTGCTTGTTCATCCATGCCCTGCTATTTATAGTAAGTCCCTCAATTTTCACACTTCTGAAGCTTGGATCAATTTGAAATTTTGAACATAGGAGCCTCATGACTTAGTCAGCTTGTTCACACTGCCAGCCTGAGCTAGCTTGCTAAAAATAGCACATTTCTGAAGGTGGTTTACTATTTATAGTCACTGCCTGTTTCTGAGACCTCCACAACTCCGTTTGACTTGAAATTCGAATGATGTGCTCCTCATCGGGTGACTTGCCTATTGACACTGGCGCTTGACACTGGTTTACTATTTTTAGCTAGTTTCTGGAAAGCATTACTATAAATAGTAAGTGCTTCGATTGCCCTCAAATTTTACTGGTGGATAGCTTGAAAGATGCTGATCGTAGTGGGATACACCGGTTTTCAAAAATTCTGACTTTTTACCCCTCTTTTTGGGTCCTAAAGCTGGAAACCCTAATTTATCTTGCATGTATATCAAATGACCTCCGTTTGACTTCGTTTCTGTTGCACTTCGCCCTGTTTCTGATTCTGATGCGCTGGGCAGTGGCTGCCAGAGTGCATCTGCTAAAAATAGCAAGTTGTTGAAGAAGTGATTATCTTGCTTTGCATGTCACATCACCGCGTAGCTCTTGAAAAACCCATAAAGAATCATCAGACATGCAAAGAAAACCCTGACATGCAAACCCTAAAAATAGCCTCCGAAGACTGCTCCTGAAAAAGTCCTAATCCTGGCTTGCATGCTACACCGTTGCGAAGGTTTCTAAAAACCCAGATAGAATCTCCAGACATGCATTGACGAACTTCACATATAAATCCTAAAATTTGCTCTGGAAGCCAAACTGCTAAAAATAATTTGTCTGTTCTGGCTCAAAATTTGCCAATGAGCAGCTTGATGTGTCCTAGATGCAGTGTGGCTATCAAAACTTCAAAAATGCTAAAAGAATGCTTTGAATTGCACACTTACTAAAAATAGTAAGTTGTCGGAATTTGATGAAACTTTGTTGAGGACTTGCTAGAAGCACACTAACAGCAACGTTAGTCTCAATTTTCAATTTATTCACTATTGATATCATTTTTGTGACCGCACCAATCAGCCGAAGAACAAAGTTGTCTGAAGGCTACTCCGTTCTCTCTTGATCAAAGTATCCCGTGTGCTAAGATTGCGAGATAGATCACACGTTCAACTCCAAGGTTCCGAAATACTTGGAATACCCTCAGTTGGTTGATGTGTATTGTTGTGTTCTTACGAGGGGACTTACACAATTGTTCAGGCTTCTTGCAGTTAACAGTAGGTAGATGATTTGAAGGGGATTTTGTGCATGTGATTTGGCAATAAGTTCGTTTTCCTAAAGCTAATCAAAATGTGCGGAAAGTAAATGAGTGTAAGGCCTAAGAAGCTTATATTCTATCCTAAATGCAAGATATGTGGAGCTTGATTTCAATAGACTTCAACTGAATTTCACCTAGCCTCACGTTGGACAGCTTCAGTAAAATTGGTGCAATCTTCAAAGGGATAGCAAAAGATGTTCAAATTATGATTTAGCATACATACACCATCGGAATGACGCATATAAGTATACAAATCACAATCGAAGTTAAACTCAAGATAATCTCCAGTAGACCACACAAGGCGAATTTATCATCAACAAGCTACTAGTGGTATGGAATGAAATGAAGCTACCTCAATAAAACACCACACATCCAAAGTAAACTACTTGCATGAAATGAAAACTACACTACTTTATGCTACTTGGATCCAAAAGGATGAAGAGACCTTGCTAGCAATCCATGACAAAGACGAATTCCACCATCAATGAAAAGATCTATTATCATGAAAGTTTTACACAACAATCTCCACAAAAGTTTTCAAAGGGAAAACTTTCCTTCTTCTCCACACTATGCTAAACTATCAAGCAAAATGTCTACTCTGCTCTACTCTCTAGTCTGATCTCCAAATCTAATGCTAATGTCTAATGAGGTACAAATGAGGGGGACTCCCTCTTTTATAGGTAGCCCAGTCCAATGGACGACTAAGATTACAATCAAAAGAGTGGCTAAGATTAAGCCACCTCAGCCCTAACCTAAGCACCCGGAATGAGGTGGTATGACCAATGATAAAGATTGTTTCTCCCAAAATAGTAGGAGCAATAAATGCCCACAATCAATCTTCTAGAAGATCCTCGTCCAGCAGTGCATTCCATTCTCCTTCTCTCTGGCTGCAAACTCAACGAACTTGCCAAGCACAGCCTCAACTTCCTGAACTGAAATGGGTGGAACACAATCTAGCTGGAACTCTAGCACCATGACTGACGTCTCATGCCGTGCACAGGATTTTCTCCAAGCAGCCAAGGAATTCTGCGTGCTCTGAATCAAACTGGAGAAAGTGGAGGTGTTCTCAAAGTCATCCTGTGTGAAGGTCTTCACCTCTGAAAAGAAAGGCACCAGCCTACCCCTCAAATTATCAATATTCACCTCATCTGGATTCAACCGCCTAGCAAATATGGCCTCAAAAGTATTATGAACTCCATCAATGATATTGGCCATGGCCTTACGTACCCTGGCTGAATCTGCCTGCAC